>JADLZK010008284.1:0-69805 GCA_015847255.1 Hyparrhenia diplandra
CTGGTATGAAGCCTGGACGGCCGACTTGCATTGCAATCCGAATGCTTCGCAATTTCCTGATCTGACCTAAATATATAAATGGTCCATCTATGCACTTGCATCCACATCCAACTCGATCGATCCCCCCATGTTTAGGTGGCTGGTCTCTGTTGTGTTTGCCGCACATGAATGATTGCAAGGAAGGGGAATGCATATGGGAGAGCTAGGCGAGTGGAGTGTGGAGGGACCCTCTCTCCTCTCCGCATCCCGACCTACAAACCCATTATAAGTTTTTAGGAAAAAGAAGGCTCCTTGTCCTTGGCCCTTTCTTTGGAGAGCATATGAAGCCCAATGTAGGCTTTGCTTGCCTTTCAGAAAGCCCAGCCCATTATTCGTTTACTCAAGTGGATCCGAGTCAAATCAATTTCTCCTTCTAATTGCTTTGGTTATATAATAACGAAAAAAAATTATAATAACGAAACATGCTGTGTATATGTACAAAAGTTATATGTAAAAAAAGCCTAAAACACCTCGTAATAATTTGGAAATGGATGGAGTAGCATTTTCGATAGGGATCCGACGTACAGTCAAAAGGTTGCCGACATACAGTCAAATCGAACGAAATGCAGACTTTTTCCAATGCAAAAACTAGAGAGGAGTAGTAAGAATGCATGCACCCGTGCCCAGAATGGGCTTGCCGGCCACCATTGCAATTGCTAGCCTAGGTAAGGTAAAGACAGCGGCGACGTGACACGCTGGCGCTGCTGCAGGGCTGCGTGCCTACGTCGTCGTCGTCTGCAAACCTGCGTGCATAAGGTGAATGGCAGTGCTGCACTGCATCTGCATCAGGCATTTGCATGCATGCTCATCAGAGATGTGCATGCATGCTCAACTACTGTCTTGCCGACGTATTGTACGCAAAGAGCGTCGGCGAGGCACACGCGGCCATGCATCGCATCGCATCGTCCAAAGGGATCGAATTGATGCAGGCATTATTATCTTGCAGCGTACTCCTACGCGCGGCACATGATAGCCAGCTAGCTACTATAGGGATTGTACACGATAACTCAGCGTACGCATGAGTTGCCGTCTGTGATCGATGCAGGAGAGGTACATCTAAAGGAATCTAATTCCTCGCTCGTACTATGTGGGAAATCAAATGAACTATATATAGTAAAGCAAGTACAATAACAAGCTCTAAGCATACGAGTACTTATAATGCTTATTAGTAAGTTGCTGGAGAGAAGGGAGAAGGAAATGATCGTAAACTTACAGCCAGCCACGGCATGGATCAACGACACAAGAACCAAGTGCAGACTTTGTGAAAAAAACAAATCATGGACCATGTTAATACCGAAAAGCTAACTACTATACACGAGAGTGATATGAGATCTTTGATTTATAGGGAGCCGTTGTTAGCTGTTCTAAGCAGGCCCTATGGACGGACGGGTCCTGTTGCGTACGCGTGCCTGTATCCTCCGGGCCATGGTGTGATGACAAGTCAACTACGCTAGATGTGGACTGGACGGATCGGACGGACGCGGACGATGGAATACCAAGTCGACGGGGGACAAGGGGAGACCATGCGCATGGTGACGTGACGCCCCATCATATGCATCGATCGATCGGTCATCATCGGTGTAATGCTATTGCCGGCCCATGCGTACGTGCATATGTGTACGTGAACCGATCGACCCTTTCACGCGGCAACGTGCATCGATCAGTCATCGATCGCTGCATGCACGTACTACGTATACAGTACGTACCCGATCATATAATATTGACAGCCGTGAGCCGTGTGTGTATAGTAGAAGGATCGGACACTCGCGCTAGCGGTATATATCAGCCACGTACGTGAATGAATGTGCACGTACATTTGCATGGACGACACGCATTGCACACAACGCTTTGCTTACGTACGGGCATACAGTATAGTATGTATCACTCATATACGTACGCAGGCGTACATATCGCAGTATATAGTCGATCGTAGATTCGTAGTACGTACGTGTGCGCTACAAGGTGGACAAGGACAAAACACGGTCGATGGCGATGGATGCTCTGGTCCCCGGCTGCCCGGCCGGTACGTCACATAGCAGGCGGCCGGCAGGCAGGCAGGGGGGCACGGCAGGGGCGTCATGCATGCAGATAACTATTTGCTGCAGTTTTTTGATGATCCAAGTAGATAGGGGTTTGGCCATGGGCACCTTTGATGATCATGGGATTATATGTGTACGTAGGTAACCGGTAATCATGGGATTACCATAGCCTGCAACGGCGTAGTAGGTACACTTCATGTTTAGGAGCCGCTCGTCATCTATTGCATGAATTGGTGTGGGTCGCACCGGCACGGTCCGTTCAAACACCACACGGCATGCAGCATGTGCGTAGCTTGTGTACTCCTACTACGACGCATGGCAGTGCCGGCCAGCAGGTGCGGCCGGCCGGCGACGAGGGCACACGGTGCAGTCATCCATGCATGCGCTCCCTAGACGGGGCTCTGTGGCTCTGTGGCTCTCTGCCTGATTGTCCAGTGTATCACGTTTAGCGCTACCGCGCCAGCAGAGACACAGGGCAGCGCGGTACGTACTACGTACAACGAGCTCAGCTGGCGCTCAGCGCCATGATTGTGCACGTACAACGCGCTAGAGTAGCGCACGGCCATGGCTCACTACAGGTTACACTGTTCTGCCGAGCGCCTAAAATCTGACGCTTTGCCGACGGCCGCGCCGCCAACCGCCAACCCTCGGCAAAGGTAGCGTTGCCGAGAGCTCGACCCTCGGCAAAGGTTGCCGCTCGACAAAGAGCCCATTTACCGTGCACCAGCCTTTGACATAGTCACGACCCTTTGACAGAGGTTCGTCGAACCTGACGCCGCCCATCACGTGGATTATGCCGAGGGGCCATACGTGTGGCCCTCGGCAAAGTATGGGATCTTTGCGGAGGGACACCATCTTTGCCTAGCGCGCACTACTACGAGAATAAAACTTCCGTGGGTCGGCATTTTAGATTTTCCGTGGCGGGCATTGGATCCGCCACGGAGCTAGGGTCACGTTAATCGTTCGATTAACCGTGGCGGACTCCTTGCCCGCCATGGAAAATCGATTAACCATGGCGGGCGTTTTACAAAAACCGCCACGGTTAATAGATTAACCATGGCGGGCATCGTTACGCGCCCGCCATGGTTAATGTATTAACCATGGCGGTTTTTTGTTAAAAAGCCCGTCACGGTTAATTAATTCATTCAGGATTAATAAAAAAATAATTCAAAAATATTATAAAATTATAAATTATGATTTAAACCACATATTAAATAATAAAATAAGAGAATATTCACATAAATCTTAAACATGCATCACAATTTAACATTCAACTAACATGGACATTCAATTAAAGCACTTAGAGTTTAAAAGTGACCACCACACACATCGAATTTACAAAACTTCGATCGAACGATCGATTGCTCAATCACGTTTAGCTAGGTTACAACTCGGGCCATCCCACGTATAGTCCTTCATGTCTAGCTTATTTCTCCAAATTCCGTAGTTCCCATAAGTCCTCGTTTACGGCAAGGTCATTTTGTTAGGGTCGAAGAAATGGCGGTAGGTAGCACAACGCGTCCTCAATGGCGCCCCTACGGATGGCGCCAACCATTTTTCTTGAACGTAAGGTCGCCCAAGCCTTTCATCCAAAATTGTGGCGTGGTTTTCTTCGTCGGTTCGCGCCACGTAGTACGGTACACGCCAACTGCGGGATATGAACGCATGGTATAGAAACCACAGGGTTGCCGCCAAAAGGTCGCTTACCGCACTACATGCACGATATATGTGTACGTAAAATGGTTAGAATATTATGAGACCATTCAATATGGACGAGCAAACCGTAGTAATCTTTCGCATATACCTCGTAATCTCGCCTCGATCTTCATTTGGTCCTTATGTTTTTCTTTGCGCGTATGCTCACGCCTCCGATCGAATGACTCGGGGTCTTTCAAGTAATCCTTGTAAGCCACATGCGAAATCCCACGGTGTCATGACTTACGTAAGTTTGTGGTATGAAATAGTATACAAGTGTCGTGACTTACGCCTCTGAGGGCCTCTTCAAAATGTTTGTAGAGGCCTTTTGGCGTATCATACAACGAGTCCGGCCCTAAGGGCCGCTCCATCCCGAGGGAAGATTAGCCAAGTAATCCGGTGGCGGTGTGTGTGTCGTTGTTTGTATACCGCCATGCTACACCATTTTATTTGATTAGAAATAGATTCCAAGTGTTCAAAAATAAAAAGTATTGCTTTTGACTTACTTGATATGTTGGGCGCAATGAGACAACCGGCCTCCGTTTTGATCTTCTTCATGCACTTACGGATGTAGTCCGCCATCTCTCTAACTCTTGCATCGCACAATCTTTTATAGTGTTTATATTGTTCGGCCTTGCCCAACTTCCGAGCTCCTCGTTTCTCGGCTCTCCATCCAATTATTCGAGAAAATTCCGCCACGTCTATATATACGCTGGACATAGAAACACAATTGGCTCATTCTTCGTTCGGGCTATCAATGCTTGCATCCTGCAAGCACATGTGGTCACGTCATTATAGGATCGGAGAGCTAGAATTAGTGGTGTACGAGCGCGTAATGCATAAACAAACTCACGCAGCATAGAGGGTGACAATGGATTGGTCGAGGTCCCGGCGCCGAGTAGCAACCGCCACATTTCGTCGAAGCCTATTGGCGTGAAATATCGAAGTCCAAGTGAAAGAGCTCTTTAGGAACCCCGAAATGGAACTCCGTCACCCCCGATCAAGCTGGCTTGATATAATCGGTGGAACCCGCGAGTGTCCCACTCCTCTTCCTCGATTAGCCGGCCCTTGGGCACCATGAACTTGCCAAGCTCAAACCCGATGCAGGCGTCCCGGTGACCCATTGTCCACGCCGATGGGGTATATAATTCCTATCTGAGAAGGAGATGTACGTTAGCATCTTCTAGCTACGTACGCATACGTAATATGTCTGGCTAAGTTTGGTTGAGATTATCACGCATATACGTACCTAGTACTGCCGGTCTTCACGGCCCCCGGGTTCTGCTTAGCCAATCGGAGGTCCTTTTCCTTCTCCGCTAGCTCCTTCCTGGCCTCATCATCTAAGTATTTGTTGGTCAGGGCAAGAACTTCCTCATCTTCTTTTGATAGCTTCTTCTTCTTCGGCGCTTGGGGGGAGCATTCGACCTCATCGTCCTTCTGACTGCTCTGAGGCGGTGTTGACAATCCTATGCATGTGGAATTGAACTACATTAGCCACCAATTAATGCATAGTACAAGTTAGCCATGTATTTTTATTTCTATACTGTCATATTTTTACGAAACCTCCTCGACCATTGGGCGCTTGGCGGCGTGGGAGGGCGGCGAGCCCCCTTGTCACGCTTAGGAGAAGGTGTCCTCTCCCCGTCGCCATAACAGGGTGTCTTGCCGCCGTCTCCTCCTTCCGGTTCTTCCGGAGGTGGGTTCGAGCGAGGACTTCCGCCACCTCGGCCACCATCGTCGTTGTTATCATCATCGTCATCGCCGCCACCACCCGGGAGAAGGAGGAGGGCTGGGACGACGCTACCGTCGGAGGTGGTGTCGTCGGTTTCCACTGGGGCAATGTCTTCCTAGTTCCATAGGTACTCCCTCTCCACCCAAAGGTCCTTGAGTCTTGTTTCTCCTTGTTCACCGGGATATCGATCTCCTCATCGCCAAGGCCCGGTTCTATGGATTCCGGATAAACGAAGGCATAGTCGGGTGGGGACCGGCTCGTTATTGTACAACATCTCTCTCTCCGTGGTGCGAGACACTATGGCAAAGTGGCCACCTCCTTCTTCTTTCCCCTTTCGCCAAGCGGGTATATAGAGTTTGCCAACCGCGGGTCCGACGAGATCGTCGATTGGGTTCTTCCTAGCTCCGGACTTCGTACTCACACCTTGGATGTTGGAAAGACCTCTTGTCGTTAATACCTCTTCTATTTTCTTCTCGACTATGTCCTTTATGGCTTCCTCATAGCCTTGCATCTTAAGGTTTTCCTTGTACCTCGCCTCGTGTGATAGTTGGCGCGTCGGATGCCCAAGAATCCACGGTCTTCCAGCTATACCTCGAGCCACGGCCCCGAACTTCGGCCCACGGTACTCGGGTCTTCCGATTGCCTCGGTCGGCTCGTCGTGCTCCCTCCTAGGTTGGAACTCCCCGGCGCGCCTTGGCCTCTTTGACAAGCATCACATTCTTCTCCACCTCGTCGACCTTTAGGTCATTATACTTGGACGTCTTTGCCGGTCTTACGCTTCTTGGGCCGACGGGCATAGAAGAAGTCACGTGTCCTCTCGGGAAGGTCTAGCAACGGATTCTCTATCCCTTTCTCGGCGTCCTCCCTTTCTTTCGCCGCCATCCACCCTTATGACCAAAATATCCTACCATGCCGAGGTTGTGCCTCGAGTTCGTTCTTCTTTGCGAGTTCTTTACCCATTTTCGACTTGGCCTCATACTCTTCGTTAGTCGTAAGGTTGACGAACTCATCCTGCACAGGTTGCTTTAAGAAGTTGTAGGCTTGAAGTGGTGACTTGCCCTTCGCACATAGTTTGTGTAGAGATTGTTGTAACACCCTTGGTGTTACTCAACTAAAATATTGTCATGTCATCATGATTATCATAAAGCATGCATAAATAGAAAATTTGAAATGCATTGAATTAAAATTTAGTTTATATTTTAGAGAATGTTTGTGCTTAAGAAAATTTAGAGTGATTTAATTTTTAATTTATGTTTTTGATCCTAAGTGTGTGGTTGGAATGATGGTTTGATAGTATAGGTTGGAAAACTGAAATTTGGATCAAATTCAAGTTTGAATTGAGCTTCGAAAAACCCTAATTCCATTCTCTCTTTTATCCCCTTTTCTATATTACAAAATCTAAGAAAAATTTGCAAAAACTTTCAAAAGCCAAGTTGTAGATCTTGTTTTGATGTACAAAAGAGGTGTACAAAGTTTTTGAAGTTTTTTGAATAAATTTTAAAGTAATTTTGAATCCAAATTTGCCCCTTTTTGACCCCATTTCAAAAAGTCATATTTAGAGGCCGAATTTGAAAATCTTCCAATTGTGAAAATTGTAGATCTTGAAAAATTAGGCTAAGTCACTTTTTGGAGTTTTTCAAGTTCAGTTCAAATTTAGGGAGAATTTGATCAAAATTCAGAGAAAAGCTAGGTTTAGGTGCTACTGATGAAATGAGGATTTCCCCTGTTTCCCTCCATCCGGGCTGCGGCCGGCGCCGCCGTGGCCGCCCTCGCGCGTCACCTGACTACGGCCGTCTTCGCGACGTCTTCCTCCATCGTCCATCCATTTCCTTGCTCTATAAAACGCGGAAGTGCGTCGTCTTCTTCCTTTTCTTCTTCGGCGCCGCCCCGTCGGTCACCTCCATCCGCCGCCTTGTGCCGTCGTCGTCGAACCGACCACCCAAATTGACTCTACCATCCGATTAAGTAACTCAATTGCGGTTCGATTGAGCTAACTCGTGCCCTGCCTCATAGGACACGCTCGTCGCCGCCTTCTTCTCCACGGACGGCGGGCGCCGCGCGCGATTCATCCGTCGTCGCCCCCCGTTGCTCGGTGAGCCCCGAGGGAAAACTATCTAGTGCTTTTGAACCATCTTGAGGCGTGGTCGTGGCGACTCGTTCGTTTTCACGGTCGAGGTCCGTGACACGCCGAACGTCATCGTTGTTACCGGGAGCACCGCGCCGCCGCCGCCGCCACCGTCGCCGATCACCCTCCGCCTCGTCTCGTCCAAACCATCGTCGCGACCGTCGTCGGGGTGAGCTTGTAGTCATGCTCGTGTCGACCGTTTTCCGCCAAGACCGTAGTCGCCGGAACGCGGATGCCGACGAAGCTCCGCGTTGCCGCTCCGCCGCGTGGCGCGGCGTCGCCCGCGGGGGGTCGTTTAGGTTCATTTTAGCGAGGGCTCGGGCCCGCCGATGGTGCCGAGTCACGGTGTCCTCGTCGTCCGAGGGGAAAGCCCCCGTTGGCCGTTGCCGCCGCCGCCCGCGCGCCGCCGTGCCGCCATGGCCGTCGGTATGGTTGCCGCCGTGCCCTAAGTCTCGGCGGGTGCCATGAGGTCCGCGAGGTCGAGGGGAGTCGAGAGGGGCAAGTCGCGTCGCCGGTGAGGTCATCGCGGCGAGCTCGCCGGCCAACCGCCCCGGCCGCCGCGGTCGGCCGCTGGAGGGTCGGGCGGGCCGGTCGCTCAGCAGCAGCAGCTGGGCCACACGATCTTTGGGCCGGCGGGATGATGGGCGGTTTCAGTCCGTGGTCTGTTTTGTTTTAAAATTTGATTTATCAATTTCTTTACTTTTGAATAGTCTTTGATTCTTTCAAAATTCATAGAAATTTGAAATTAGCTTCAAAAAATTCTGAAATTTTTGTGTAGCCTTCTTATGAGTATGTCTTTCCATGAAAAATTTGAAACTTAGATTTTGAGTAATTCTTGCATGTTTTAAAATTACAAATTTTAATTGAAAAATGCATCTTCCTTGATTTTTAATAATTTTTCTATTTATTCAAAAATCATAAAAATTTATTTGGTACTGTTTTATGATGTGTTCTACTTGTATAAAAAGTTTGGAGTCGTTTTGACAAGTTTAAATTAGTTTCTATTCTATGCTCTATTATTTCATGTGATTTATAATTTGTTTAGTGTCAAATAAATTAGGTTTTTGTGTGACTTTTGGGTTGTTTTGTGAAACTTGGATCATATCACATTCAAGTGGTCCTTGAGAACTCCTTAGGCAATGGTGATGATATCTTGTAGAGTAGTTCAACAAGTTGGTTTTGTTTGGTTGCAACTTTATCGTGAAGGAAAGTTGTACTCAAGTTGTTATCATTTCATGCACTGTAAGCATCATATTTAAATATATAGCATCATGTTGAGACATACATTATTTCGTGTAGTGAACGAGATCGAGAGTGTCGGCCCGAGCAAGTTCCGAAGAGGTTTATCATCCGATGGAAGCGGGTTCGGATTTGGGTTTTCTCGGGGATAGTTTATTCCGTCAACGAAGGCAAGCCCCGGTTTCATTAAACCCTTCCTTGATGTTTTAAAAGCTTTATATTACTTATGTCTATGCTATGTTGCATTAAGTAATTAGGAGTTGAGTGATAACCTAATTGCTGCATTACCATCCTTGTTTATTTCAATACCATCTTTGATAACCTTTGTTTCATTTCGAAAATGCTTAGTGATGTTTAGCCCCGCTTAATTAGTTAAGCTTTTTCATCAAAATGTTTTATTTGAGAAGATGGTACTTGTTTTCGGAAAAAAAGAAAGAGATGTAGTGATGAATTTGAGATCGGACGGGACGTAGGTTGAAAGCCGGCGGGATACCTAGGCGTGCTTGTCCCGTGTTGGTCGTTTAAGGACCGTCCGTTGTTTGGATTGTTAAGTTCGGGATTTTTTGAACGCATGTTGCCCCCCGAGGCCGCGTTTGGGTCAATGGCACGCGTCGATCGGCGATCACCCCTGGTCGACGAAACTAATCGCCACATGCCCCGGTAAGCGATCTCGGGGGTGTGCCAAATCGGAACGGACAACCGCAAGACCGGGAGTGGAGAGATGGCGGGAGTAGCATGTACCCACCCTCTTGGTCAAACCGTCATTAGGGACGGGGTAGGGAGGTGGAGTACTTGTGCTCGGGTGGCGATGGACCCGATCCGTTTTGGACTGGCGAGTGAGGGTTGATATATGCAAGCTTAAGTGCTACATATGTCGTGTGGTTAGGGATCCCCAGCTGGGTATAATCGGTTCATGAATCGCCGTTGCTTCTTGGTTATGGAGACCCGTTCTTCTGCCCATTCATCGTAGTAAATGATGGAATATGTTTTTGAGAAAAGAGAGTTGGAATAAGAAAATATGTTTACTCTAGAATAGGATAACCTAGAGTATAAGAGTTACTAATCTGAATTAAAAATATTGAAAGTAAGGATACACTTTTAGTAAGCTTTTCTGCAAAAGAGTCTTTGATTCTTGCTAAAGCCTTACCTTGACTCCTAAGACCAGCATTCCTGAGTCTTCTCCTCTTTTCTTGGTCGGGTAAGTCTTGTTGAGTACCCCCGTACTCAGGGTTCTTTGACCCTTGTTGCAGGAGCAGGTCATGAGCAGGCTTGTTTTGGTCCCTGCTGCATGACGGTGTACCAGGAGGAAGATGACGAGTAGAGTTGCACCCTCGGGCAGGGTTGTCAGTGTTTTATATGTATAATGTTACTCCAATAATTTCAGGCTTGTAATAATGAAACTTAAGTTTACATATTTGAACAAATGGTTTGTAAACTTATGGTTATGTAATCCTTCCGCCGTTTACTCGATGTATTTTGAATAAAGTGTTGTAATCTTTGGAGTGACTTGTTAATGAGATCCCTGTTCGGAAGATTAATAGCACTTTCTAGATTATTGGGAACTCGTGCATAATGATCGAGAGGTCCTAATGACAATGATAAGTGCATGTGGGCCCTGTAATTTAGGAGGTTCTGTTATGCTTGGTACCGAGCAATAATCATTATTGATTCTTGTAGTATTATTTTACAAAATTTCAAAATGATTTGAGTCAAATTAATTTAAACTCTCAATTTGGTCCAAATTGCTTATAGCTCATCTTGAATCAATTTGTAAATCTTTTCTTATAATTCAAATGTTTTGTAGTGGAGTAACATGTTATATTGCCCTATATAATAAGTTTCGTTTTTTAAGCATAGTTTCGTAAGTTCGATTCATGCATCATGCTTAATCAACTTGTTAATCACTTTCCCCTTAATTGAGGTTTGGGTTAGGTATATCAATCCTATGCTTGCTAACCCGATAATCCCTTTGATCCATCCTTAAATCCAATCTTTTCTTTCTATAGGATGGCCCGTACTAAGCAGACCCCAACAAAGAAGACGGGACCCAAAGGAGTTCCTCGACACCAACTTGCTCCAAGAAATGATGGTGCTAGCAAAGAAGCACTAGTAGGCCCAACTTATCACCGAGATACAAAGGCTTACTAGAGAGTTGGGCGAAGCAAATAGAGCTAGAGCGTAAGGCACTTCCCGCATTGTTGATCTTCAAGTTGAAGTAGGAAGGCTCACGAAGAGTTGAGAAGTTTTTTGGAGCCAATGAGGATGCTACTTTTCTGATTGGTGATTTGCAAGGTGAAGTGGAACGACGTGATTTGGACTATGAAGAATGTCGTCAAGTTGTATTCAATATACTTCACTTAAAGGGAGTTTGAAAGGCAGGACATGATACTAGCCATCCAATCAGTATTCATGCCCTAGAAGCTCGAGTGCAAGGGTTGGAAGCTTACAATGCCAATTTACATGAAGCCATCCATCGGAACCACCGGTATGGAGATGTTGAGGATGATGGAGGTGTAGTTGAAAATGAGAATGAGGAAGAAGCGGGGAAATGAGGAGATAGCACCACTTAGCGATGGTGAAGAAGAAGAAGAACCGGAGGAGATAGAGCAATACCGGGGCAAGTTGAGAATGATGTTTGAGTGGTTGTGAGGATGTTGTAAGATATGTTAGATAGTAAGAGTGTGTAAAACTTAGTGGGTTGGATGGTCCCGCTTGGTGCGGGATTGTATAATAAATAAGTGAACCGGTTTGGTATGTTCTTTGTAACCTTTTTAGGAAGTTATATGTAAGCTAATGAATAAAGTCGGTTTGATTGTAACAGATGCCTCAATCTAATGCTAGTAGTTCGGAGAGGTCGCCGCTTCCCGGTCCACCACAGGTTCAGTTAACCGACCGATGCCATAGTCGCTTTGGTCCAAGCCACTATCGAAAATAGTCGCAATGCGCGAAGTGGCCATGAATAGTCGGAATAGTGATCGTGGTAATCATGGTCGTCGAAATGATAAAAGAAAAATTCATACCCCGATTTCATCGACACTAAGCCCTCGATCTTTTCGAGAGCAAATGAACCATTGAGGCGAGATGATTGGCTCCGCACTATGGAGCAAAAGTTTGAGCTTATGGATTTTACCACCTATCGAAGCCCCATTTTGCGACCAACAGTTTAGAGGTGCCGCAGAGCTTGGTGGGCTACTTTTTCTTGCTATGCGGCCCATTTGGTCACCAAGTGACTTGGCCGGAGTTCATGAAGCTTTTTCGTGCACACTACATTCTCGAAGGTGTGATGGCCAAAAAGTTAACGGAATTTATTGATCCGAAACAAGGAGATCGGTCGGTTATGGAATATGTTGGCCGGTTTAATCATCTTTCTCGGTATGCTCCAACATGTTAGTACAGATCCGAAGAGAAAGGAGTGGTTCTTACGTGGTCTAAATATGAAGCTTCGGACAATGATGCCCACTCGCGCTACGGATACTTATCATGATGTGGTAAATATGGCACTCCATCTTTGAAGAAAAGTATCGTCAACACAAGGAGGTTAAGAACAAGAAGAAAAATGTATCTTCCGGATTTTTGGTGGAAATAAGAAGCGTCGAGGGTGATCTATCATCCCGGTCAATCATTATCGCCCTCCTTATCGCCCATCGCAGTTCCGGCCTAGGCAAAGCGACCATTTGTCGCCCCTACAGCTTTTACCTATCCACGCCCGGCCGAATGCTCACGTCATTCGTAACCCCTCGCTCCACAAGTCCAAGGTGGTACTATCTCGTTTTAAACCGTGACAAGCACGGACACTATTCCCGAGAATGCCCCAATCCCCGGAGGTATAATCCTAATTTTCGTAGCATCGGGAAGTCGCGACCCTACGTAATAAGAACAAGAGTGGGACGTAATGCTCGAGAAGGGCAAAGTTGAGAAGAAAAACGGGACGGGTGTTCTATACTAATGTTGATGAAATGCCCGCAGGGGAACCCGTCATGATGGGTATGTTTCCGTTGCTAATCATCCTCGTATTTACATTGTTTGATTCGGAGCATCTCATACATTCATCAATAGAACATTTGTTGTGAAGTATGACTTAACCATTGGGGAAACAAAAGAGGAATTCTTGATACGATGCGCTGGGGATGTGCGTGTTCTAAAGAAATAGTATACCGGTGCCTATAAAGTTAGGTGGGCATAATTTTCCCACTAACATGCTAATTCTAAAGGATCAAGATATAGATGTGATCCCGGTATGAATTGGATGTATCGGCATGGGGTCAGCATCATCGATGTTTTGAATAGAACAATAAGGGTAAATATACCCGATAGCGTTCCCAACTTCTTATTCAACTTCCTATTCCTAAGAGGGTCTGTTGAGAGAATCACGTGCTATATCTGTTAAGGAAATAAAGGATATCCCAAAGTAGTTTATGAATTCCGGATGTGTTTCCAGAAGATTTACGGTTTACCGCCGCACAGAGATGTGGAGTTCAGAATAGATCCCAAGCGGGGAACCGCCCCAATATCCGTGAGAGCATATAGAATGCCACCTAAAGAATTAGCGAGCTAAAAACCCGATTGGTGAGGGATTGTTGGATAAAGGTTTTATTCGACCCAGTTCATCACCTTGGGGGTGTCCCGCAATATTTGTGAAAAAGAAAGATCACACTTTGAGGATGTGTGTCGATTATCGCCCACCGAATGAAGTGACGATTAAAAATAAGTATCCTTTGCCCCGCATTGATGCGCTTTTTGATCAACTTGCCGGAGCAAAAGTCTTTTCTAAGATTGACCCGAGGTCAGGATATCATCGATTAAGATTAGACCTATAGATATTCCAAAGACCGCCTTCACTACCGGATATGGTCTATATGAGTATTTGGTGATGTCTTTTGATTAACCAATGCCCCAAACTCATTTCATGTACTTGATGAATACGGTATTCATGTCGAGCTTGATAAGTTTGTAGTGGTATTCATTGATGATATATTGATATATTCTAAGAACAAAGAAGAGCATGCCGAGCACCTTCGAATTGTTCAAACGTCTAAGAGATCATCATTTATATGCCAAGTTCAAGTAAGTGTGAGTTTTGGTTAGAGAAAATACAATTCTTGGGTCATGTGTTGTCGCCGGATGGAGTTTCGGTTGATCCAAGTAAAGTCAAGGATATTCTTAACCTGGAAGCCCCCAACCATTGTGCATCAAGTCCCGCAGTTTTTCGGAATGGCGGGATATTACCGTCGGTTTATTCCGGACTTTTCAAAAGTAGCAAAGCCTATCACCGAAGTTGTTGAAAAATCAAACTAAGTTTGTCCGGTCATCCGAGTGTGAGAAAGCTTTCAAGATTCGAAGAAGGCATTAACCATCGCACCGATTAGCTCAACCGGATATTGAGAAGCCGTTCGATGTTTATTGTGATGCTTCCGTATTGGTCTTGGGTGTGTGCCGATGCAAGAAAGAAGGGTTATTGCTTATGCCTCCGGACAACTTAAACGTCATGAAGAACATTATCCAACTCGTGATTTAGAATTAGCGCCAGCTTGTCCATGCACTAAAGATTTGGCGTCATTATTTGCCGGGCAACACTTGTCATATCTATACCGATCACAAGAGCTTAAAATATATCTTCTCACCCGGTCGACCGAATATGAGGCAAAGAAGATGGTTGGAGTTGATCAAGGATTATGATGCGGAAGTGCATTACCATCCTGGTAAAGCAAATGTGGTTGCCGATGCACTCGGTCGGAAGTCTCAATGCAAATCTGTCTTTAAAGTGAGTTTAATGGATAAGACTTTGTGTCAAGATATGGAAAAGTTGAATTTGGGAATTATTAAACAGGGGACTCGTCTAGTATCACCGTGGAATCAAATATCCGAGATCGATTATTGCCGCCGGAGAGAAAATAAAGGTGTAGCACATATCAAAGAAAAAGTTAGAAGTGGAAAGCCATCTTGTTTCGTAATTGATGAAGCGGATGTGTTATGGTTCAAGAATCGCCCGGTAGTACCAAAGGTTCCCGAAGTTACGTCGCCAGATCCTAGATGAAGCACACTTGACTAGGTATTCTATTCACCCAGAAGCACCAAGATGTATCGGGACTTGAAACAGAGATTCGGTGGACTAAGATGAAGATAGAAGTTGCTCGTTATGTGGCTAAATGTGATACTTGTCGACGAGTAAAGGCAAGACACATGAAAGTGCGCAGACGCTTAAATCCATTGCCCGTTGGTCATGGAAATGGGAGGAAATAACCATGGATTTCATTGTTAGTTTACCCAATACATCAAGAGGTTTTGATTCTATCCGGGTTATTGTGACGCAGACTTACTAAGATTGCACATTTCTACCGGTGAAGACTCACTATAAGGCAATAGATTATGCTAAGTTATATGTCGGTCGGATTTTTCGGTCTACATGGTGCACCAAAGATTATTGTCTCGGATCGAGGTTCAATATTTATGGATAAATTTTGGGCACAATTACAAGAGTCATTGGGAACCAAACTTGTTCATAGTTGACTTATCACCCACAGATCGATGGACGTGACCGAGAGGGTTAATCAAATTCTAGAGGATATGTTACGAGCTTGTGTTCTCACTTATCAAGAAAAATGGGATGAATGTTTACCTCTAGCGTAATTTTCTTACAACAACGGTTATCAAGAAAGCATCAAGATGGCACCTTTTGAAGCTTTATATGGTCGCAGATGTAGAACTCCTCCGAATTGGTCCGAGCACGGAGAAAGATGGTTCTTTGGTGTGGATTTGGTAAAAGATGCGTAAGAGAAGGTTCGTGTCATACAAGAAAATATGAAAGTAGCTCAATCTCGACAGAAAAGTTATGCCGATAAAAGGCGTCAACCTTTGACATTTGAAGTGGGAGATTATGTTTATTTAAAAGTATCACCTATGAAGGGAGTAAAAAGATTTGGGATCAAAGGCAAGTTAGCACCTCGTTACATTGGACCATTCCAGATTTCGGAAAGATGTGAAAAATTAGCATATCGATGCGGAGTTACGGAACACCTTTTCGGCCTGTGCATAATGTGTTCCATGTTTCCCGATTGAAGAAATGTCTTCTAGTGCCCGATCAAGTGGTTGATATTGAAGGAGTTGCACTTGAACCTGATCCGGTCTATTCAGAATATCTTGTTCAAGTTCTCGACCAAAAAGATCGTGTCACTCGTGAGAAGAACAACCAAATGGTATAAGATTCAATGGAACCAACATTAGAAGAAGAAGCTACATGGGAGTCGAGGAATATCTGCAAGAGCACTTCCCGAATTTCTTGCTTCTATCTAGGTTATAATCCCCTCCCTAAGTTATAGTTTGTTTCTTTTAAACTCTTGTAGCCTATATTAGGTAAAACCCTACCGTTTTGTGAACTAGTTTGAGATGTGTTTGCTTGACACATTTCCTTTGCCGCTACTTAACCCCAGAGTTTTAAATCTAGGGACGAGATTTCTTTTAGGGGAAAGGCTGTAACACCCTTGGTGTTACTCAACTAAAATATTGTCATGTCATCATGATTATCATAAAGCATGCATAAATAGAAAATTTGAAATGCATTGAATTAAAATTTAGTTTATATTTTAGAGAATGTTTGTGCTTAAGAAAATTTAGAGTGATTTAATTTTAATTTATGTTTTTGATCCTAAGTGTGTGGTTGGAATGATGGTTTGATAGTATAGGTTGGGAAACTGAAATTTGGATCAAATTCAAGTTTGAATTGAGCTTCAAAAACCCTAATTCCATTCTCTTTTTATCCCCTTTTCTATATTTCAAAATCTAAGAAAAATTTGCAAAAACTTTCAAAAGCCAAGTTGTAGATCTTGTTTTGATGTACAAAAGAGGTGTACAAAGTTTTTGAAGTTTTTGAATAAATTTTAAAGTAATTTTGAATCCAAATTTGCCCCTTTTTGACCCCATTTCAAAAAGTCATATTTAGAGGCCGAATTTGAAAATCTTCCAATTGTGAAAATTGTAGATCTTGAAAAATTAGGCTAAGTCACTTTTTGGAGTTTTTTCAAGTTCAGTTCAAATTTAGGGAGAATTTGATCAAAATTCAGAAAAGCTAGGTTTAGGTGCTACAAGAAACGAGGGATTTCCCCTGTTTCCCTCCATGCCGGGCCGGCCGGCGCCGCCGGGTCGCCCGCGCGTCACCAGCCTACCTGGCCGCCTTCGCGACGTCTTCCTCCATCCGTCCATCCATTTCCTTGCTTTATAAAACGCCGGTTGGCCGTCGTCTTCTTCCTTTTCTTCTTCCGGCGCCGCGTGGTCACCTCCATCTCGCCGCCTTGTGCCGCCGCCGCCGAACTTCGACCACCCAAATTGACTCTACCATCCGAATCGTAACTCAATTGCGGTTCGATTGAGCTAACTCGTGCCCCGCCTCATAGCCGGGGACACGCCGTGCGCCGCCTTCTTCTCCACGGACGCGGCAAGCCGCCGCCGATTCATCCCGTCGCCGCCGTTGCTCGGTGAGCCCCGAGGAAAACTATCTAGTGCTTTTGAACCATCTTGAGGCGTGGGTCGTGAGCGACTTCGTTCGTTTTTCACGGCGGAGGTCCGTTTCGCCAGGAACGTCATCGTTGCCACCGGGAGCACCGCCGCCGCCGCCGCCATCGCCGCCGATCACCTCCGCTCGCCTCCGCCCAAACCATCATGCGCACCGTCGTTTCGGGTGAGCTTGTAGTCATGCTCAGGTCGACCGTTTTTAGTTTTTCGCACCGAAGTCGCCGAACGCCGATGACGACAGCGTTCGCCAGCCGCCCGCCGCGTGCCGCTGGGCCCGAGGGGTCGCGAGGTTCATTTTAGCGAGGGCTCGGGCCCGCTTGATGGTGCCGGAGTCGCCGGGTGTCCTCGCCGCCGTGAGGAAAGCCCCGCTGGCCGTTAGCTGTCGCCGCCCGCCAAGGCCGCCAACAGGCCGCCATGGCCGGCCGGTGGTTTCGCCGCCCGCCCTAAGTCTCGTTTGGTGCCAAGTGAGGTCCGCGAGTAGGTCGGAGGAGGGGCAAGTCGCCGCCGGTGAAAGGTCACCACGGCGAAGGAGCTCGGCCGTCCGCGCGCCAGCCGCGCGGTCACCGGCCGCGGATATCGGCCGGGCCTGGGCTCACACGTGAGCAGCAGGCTGGGCCACATCAAAGGCCGGGCCGGCGGGATGATGGGCGGTTTCAGTCCGGTGGTCTGTTTTGTTTTAAAATTTGATTTATCAATTTCTTTACTTTTTGAATAGTTTGATTCTTTCAAAATTCATAGAAATTTGAAATTAGCTTCAAAAAATTCTGAAATTTTTTGTGTAGCCTTCTTATGAGTATGTCTTTCCATGAAAATTTTGAAACTTAGATTTTGAGTAATTCTTGCATGTTTTAAAATTACAAATTTTAATTGAAAAATGCATCTTCCTTGATTTTTAATAATTTTTCTATTTATTCAAAAATCATAAAAATTTATTTGGTACTGTTTTATGATGTGTTCTACTTGTATAAAAAGTTTGGAGTCGTTTTGACAAGTTTAAATTAGTTTCTATTCTATGCTCTATTATTTCATGTGATTTATAATTTGTTTAGTGTCAAATAAATTAGGTTTTTGTGTGACTTTTGGGTTGTTTTGTGAAACTTGGATCATATCACATTCAAGTGGTCCTTGAGAACTCCTTAGGCAATGGTGATGATATCTTGTAGAGTAGTTCAACAAGTTGGTTTTGTTTGGTTGCAACTTTATCGTGAAGGAAAGTTGTACTCAAGTTGTTATCATTTCATGCACCTGTAAGCATCATATTTAAATATATAGCATCATGTTGAGACATACATTATTTCGTGTAGTGAACGAGATCGAGAGTGTCGATCGAGCAAGTTCCGTAAGAGGTTTATCATCCATTGGAAGCGGGTTCGATTTCCCTCGGTTTTTCGAGGGGATAGTTTATTCCGTCAACGAAGGCAAGCCCCGGTTTCATTAAACCCTTCCTTGATGTTTTAAAAGCTTTATATTACTTATGTCTATGCTATGTTGCATTAAGTAATTAGGAGTTGAGTGATAACCTAATTGCCGCATTACCATCCTTGTTTATTTCAATACCATCTTTGATAACTTTGTTTCATTTCGAAAATGCTTAGTGATGTTTAGCCCCGCTTAATTAGTTAAGCTTTTTTCATCAAAATGTTTTATTTGAGAAGATGGTACTGTTTTTCTGGAAAAAGAAAGAGATGTAGTGATGAATTTGAGATCGGACGGGGACGTAGGTTGAAAGCCGGGCGGGATACCTAGCCGTGCTTGTCCCGTGTTGGTCGTTTAAGGACCGGCCCGTTGTTTGGATTGTTAAGTTCGGGATTTTTTGAACGCATGTTGCGCTCGAGGCCGTTTGGGTCAATGGCACGCGTCCGACCGATCACCCTGTGTCGACGAAACTAACCGCCACATGCCCCGGTAAGCTCGATTCGGGCCGCCAAATCGGAACGGACAACCGCGCAAGACCGTGGAGTGGAGAGATGGCGGGAGTAGCATGTACCCACCCCTATCGGGTCAAACTGTCATTAGGGACGGGGTAGGGAGGTGGAGTACTTGTGTTTCTCGGGTGGCGATGGACCCAAATCCCATTTTGGACGAACCGAGTGAGGGTTGATATATGCAAGCTTAAGTGCTACATATGTCGTGTGGTTAGGGATCCCCACCGGGTATAATCGGTTCATGATCGCCGTTGCTTCGGTTATGGAGACCCGTTCTTACGCCCATTCATCATAGTAAATGATGGAATATGTTTTTGAGAAAAGAGAGTTGGAATAAGAAAATATGTTTACTCTAGAATAGGATAACCTAGAGTATAAGAGTTACTAATCTGAATTAAAAATATTGAAAGTAAGGATACACTTTTAGTAAGCTTTTACGCAAAAGAGTCTTTGATTCTTGCTAAAGCCTTACCTTGACTCCTAAGACCAAAGCATTCCCGAGTCTTCTCCCTTTTCTTGGTCGGGTAAGTCTTGTTGAGTACCCCCGCACTCGGGGTTCTTTGACCCTTGTTGCGAGGAGCAGGTCATGAGCAGGCTTGTTTTGGTCCCCGCCGCATGACGGTGTACCGGGGAGGAAGATGGCGTAGTAGAGTTGCACCCTCGAGGGGGGGTTGTCGGTGTTTTATATGTATAATGTTACTCCAATAATTTCAGGCTTGTAATAATGAAACTTAAGTTTACATATTTGAACAAATGGTTTGTAAACTTATGGTTATGTAATCCTTCCGCCGTTTACTCGATGTATTTTGAATAAAGTGTTGTAATACTTGGAGTGACTTGTTAATGAGATCCCTGTTCGGAAGATTAATAGCACTTTCTAGATTATTGGGAACTCGTGCATAATGATCGAGAGGTCCTAATGACAATGATAAGTGTATGTGGGCCCTGTAATTTAGGAGGTTCTGTTACAATTGTTCCTTGAGGTGCTTGGCGCTTTGCTTGCAACGGACCACACATACTTCTTGCATTTCTTTTTGTCAAAGCCCCGCCTCGCCCTGGATAATGGAACAGGACTTTCACGCCTTTCCACACCTTCTTCTTCAAGCACCTTCGGGACATTCCTCCGGTCTAGGTAAGTGATGGGCACAGTTTCCTTGGCTATAACGGAGATCTGGTTGCTATAGGTGGCCCTGATAGATTCTGGCTCCACGGGATCTCCATTCGGCCCTATCCTCAATATATTACGCACCACCTCAGCTTTACGGTGCCTCCCCGCGGCCGGGCCTCTTTTCAAGCCCGACTTCTTCTTCTTGGAGGTGGTGGTCGCCGGCTTTGGGGGTGGGACGATTCCCGCCCCTCGACCGAGCTCTCTCTTCACCAAACTCTAGACGCAGAGGCACCAATGGTAACCGTCATGACAACAACTAAAATTAGTCGTGTACTTACATGAGGCACACGACGTTGTGTTTGTCGTATACTTACATTTTTGGTTCCGGCTGTCCACTCGAGAACCCCGTGTGTTGGGTTCCTCCGTTGCGATCCCCGGATCAATTTCGCCCCTCCCTAGGACGTTTCTTCAATGGCCACGGTGGTGTCAATTCTTCGCTCACATATCCTTTGTCGGAGGAAGAATCGGGACGTGGAGGCCACATCCTCCTCGCTCGGCCACCGATTGCACGATCTTTATCGGTTGGTTGGATGCCATTGGATTCTACGGGGAACACACGCGAGCATTTTATTATAGTAATTTATAGTGAAAGAGTAAAGTACAGCGGTAGTATGTAGTAGAGCCATCACAGAGTCATCTCAAAATATATTTATTGTATTCCTCTCATGATTACATATATAGTTTCCATTTTACATAGAGTAGGTACAAAAAAACCAAAAATTACAAAAATAGATAAAATAGGTACATATTTTCCTTTTTACATAGTACATACAAAAATACAAAAATAAACAAAAAAAATGTGTAACAATACAAAAAAAATATGTAAACAAAAAAAAATGTGTAAAAATGTGTATTTGGCTCGAAGTACCCAACTATCCTTATCACATCGCGCCTAAACCGGTTGCTTGTATATGTTTTGCAAGCCGCCCCCCGCTCACAAGTATGGGGACATTTCATCATCGCCGCTGCCTCGGCATTAATAGATTCACATCAACGCATATGCCACGCCAAAGACTAAAATTCAACCAAAAAAACGAAAAAAAAGCGCCACGGAAGTTCAACCGAGTAGTAGACAAAATAGAGTCTAAGGTTGGGAGTCAAAAAGAGGTAGATAGAGAGCCACCATATATATGTGACCCCCGCCGTGGAATCGGCTAAGTCCTCCGGCCGTTCATTTTCACCCGAAGGGTCTGCTAAAATTTTCCGGCGAATCGACGCCATAGAACGTAAGCTTGCCTTCAAGCAAAACTCATCTCAATTTGGACAAAAATCATCTCAATTTGGACAGAATTCATCTCAATTTGAACAAAATTCATGGACAATAATATGAAGCATCATAGGCGTGGCATAATATAGTGCTCGGCTAAAAAATTTCCCATGAATTTCGATCACAAAGATCACAAAATGAAAATTTCCTTCACAAAGCATCACGGCTTCACAGAGGGGAAAAATATCGCATGAATTTCCATCACAAAGAAGTGGAGGCACGGGGATTTCTCACCGGTGGAGCACACAAAGACGCCAGGGATCGAGCAGAATTTCTCACCGGTGGAGCACAAAGACGGGAGCAGGGGAGTGGGAAGCCTGATGAGAGAGGAGGGAGGACGGGCGAGCCTGGTGTTCTACGGCGGCGGAGGTGCCGGCATGGTGAGTCGTTGCCCGCTGGAGGCCGGGAGGCAAGCGGACGGAAGGCGCCCGACGGGAGGTGCGCGAGCCGACGGGGAGCCGCGCGACGGGCGGCGGCGCGACGGAGGCGCCGACGGCGGGAGGAGGCGCCAGCGGGCGGCGGCGGCTAGGTTTCCTAGCGGGCCGGCGTCGCAGCGCGGGAGGCCGGGAGGCAAGCCGGACGGAAGGCGCCGATGGGGAGGCGCGGACGGAGAAGCGCGCGGGGCAGCGGCGCTGACGGACGCCTTCGGCCGGGCGAGCGGAGAGGCGCCCGGCGGTACGCCGAAAATTTGGCACTTCCGCCGGGGAGAAATGAACGGCCGAAGGACATAGCCGCCGGGCGGGCAGTGCCCACGTATATATAGGCCACCTTTTTGCGTGGCGGTTATTTAACAATGCCCGCGACGAAAAAAATCATTTTTCGTGGCGGGCATTGTTAAATAACCGCCACGCAAAATGAATTCAAAACATGAATTTCAAAAATTCATATCAATTCAAATGTTGATTAAAAAATCCAATTTTTTTTGTGTGGCCTTCCTATGAGTATGTGTACCCATGAAAAATGTGAAACTTGAATTTTGAATAGTTCTTGCATGATTTAAAAATACAGTCTTTAATTGAGAAGTTTCGAGTCGTTTTCGAGCAAGTGCGGCGATCCATTACGTATTTGGTTCCATTACATAAATGTCGTGACATACATATTTGGTTCCATTACATATTTGGTTCTATTACAAAAGGATCGACTTATTTTTTTTGCCGGGGCTGCCGCTTGTCTTCTTCGACCGTCCGTGCGGCACGAGGACTTTGTCTTGGTCTTGATGACATTCCCCACACGGCGTGTCTCGACTTCCTTGATCTTGGTTGGATGATTGGTAAAGAGCGTAAACTCCGCGTAGTTGTTGTACTCTTCGGGACTCGCGCACTCCATCGGCTCCCCACGATCCTTTGCTTCCTCCCACGACCGCATGTAGTTGCTTTTTGCCCTCGCGATTTGGGCACGGGTAGTAGGCTACGGGCCACGCGACTTGCGAGTACCCACTCATCATCTCCAAGTACTTTTCGAGCTCAACGGTGGTTAACCCAACCGTCCACGTCAACCGCCGTTGTCTTGACCCACCGCACCGGAAAAATGGGTATCGTAGCTCTCGCCATAATCAAGTTCCCAAATCTCTTGAATTTGCCCATAGTATGTCTTGAGTTTCTTGGTGGCCATGTCAATGCCCTCATACCCAACGCCGCTGTTCGTGGCGCGCTCTTGTTGTCCTTTTCTTTCGTGTGGAACTGTATCCGTTGATGTCGTAACCTTGCCATGTGATGATTTGGCTAGATGGGCGTATGCAAGCATCGATTCTTGATCTCAGCGTTTAGGGGTATCCCCGTTCGCGGATCCACGTTAATAGAAATTCATCCGGTGTTGTCTCATTACCCACCCCTCAGGTGTGCCGCCCGGCCGTGGCTGCGAATTTCCTCGGATGCTTCTCAACCCACGTTTCCATTGATACTAAGCGGATCGAGCCGCCGGTCATGAGCTTCTTCAATTGTTTCTTGGTCTATATCGGTCCGTACTTTCCTCCCCCGCATAGCCCATCCCCAGCGGTTACGCGCCGTCGCGGGTGGTCGGGTAGGCCGATTGCATTTCCATCCCGGATGTATCTAGTGCGGCGATTAACGGCCTCGTGTTGTTGTGTATGCCTCGATCATAGAGTCCTCTACGGGTATGCACGGTTAAGGGCGAATCTGTTAAGAGAGGACATGAACCGCTCGTTCGTCCACATCTCGTGAAGGTAGAGAGGCCCCAGTTCTTCTATCGATCGACCATGTGTATCATAAGGTGTGGCATAATATCGAAGAAAAAGGCGGTGGTAAGCACATCACGAGTTGGCATATAGTCTCCGCGATGAACTCTTTCGGTCGCGGGGAGGTCATTTTCGGCGATGACCTTCTACGTGATGCGATTAAAAAGTAGCACAGCGCGTAAAGCGACCATCTTCACGAACTCGGGCCGATGCACCTAATCACAATTGGAAGGAACACCACCGGCATGATGACATGGCGGTCATGGGCCTTGAAGTTTGGCGGTGTGAGGTCTTTCATCGATACAATGCTCTTCATGTTGGAACGTAAAACCAGTCGGCACTTTGACATCCCTAAGCCATTTGCAAAAATCCCTCTTTTCATCCCGTGTCGATTGTAACTCGCGGGCGGAAGGTTGACTTTTCCGCTATTCCCCGAGGGTATCGAGTGAAGTTCGGGCCCGATGCCCATGTCGGCAAGATCGGCGTGACTTGACACCGTCCTTCATCTTAGTCTTGATATCTAGGAAAATCCCGACCAAGCTCTCGAAGACATTCTTCGTAGATGCATGTTATCGATGGCATGGGGTGTATGGAGCATCTTCGGTATGGCGGGTGCTTGAAGAAAATCGACCGCTTCTTGAATGGGACTTTGGGCGGTCGGATTGGGTCCGCTTACTTCTTCTTCTTCTTCTTCTTCTTCTTCCACTCGCCGTTTTGTTCGCTTCCGCTTCTTCTTTGCCTTTGGCCCACCGCTTTCTTCTTCTTTCGAACTCGTGGTTTATGTTCTTCACCATTTCAAACACCTTTGGCCCGTACTTTACCCTTTCCGCTCCTCCGTTTCACCCTCACGGCTCGCCCGTCAAAGTACTCATCCATCGAAGTTTCCGGTACTGTGTTCTTTTTGCGAGAGGAATTTACGATGCTTCATGTACACCGTCTTTTTAGGATCCACTAAGGTAAGTGGAGCGGTATTCTCATTGTAATGCTTGATTGCAAAGCCGTCTTCCCTTAATCTGCCCCGACAATGAAAAAGAGAGCGGGGTAATCACCGATGGTCACGATTATCATGGCACGTAGAGTGAACTTCTTCTTCTCGACGCATCCATAATCTTGACCCCTTTCCACAGTTCGTCAATTCCTCCATTACGGCTCAATGAGAACATCTATATCATTGCGGGCTGCTTTGGTCGAGGAAATGAGCATGGCCCGATAGAAGATATTTGCGCTTCGGACACTTTCGTAGGGAGGCAAGTTGTATATGGTGAGGGTGACCAGGCCCGGTCTTTGTCTGCGAACCATCGAGGTCTCCGAACGGATTCATCCCGTCGATTACTCAATCGCGAACCTTACGTTCACGGGCTCGCCCCTAAACTCGGGAACATGTCATTGATGCGTTTCCACGTTTTGGCATCCGAGGGGTGTCGCGACTTGCCATCGCCCTTCGTATGCGTTCCACCGATGCAAGCCGGGACATCAGCTTGGCATCCTCACGGGTTCCCAAAAATTGCACGCAGCGATCGAGCACGAGCGGGTACCACACCGATAGGGCGGGGATCTTCCTTCGGGTGTAACCCTCTTCTTCCTCGTCCCGGGAGGTGGCATCCGCTTCTTCTTGCCGGCCGTCTTACGCTTCTTGGGCCCTCTCGGCGGTCCCTCCTCATCGTTGGCACGACACCCGGCATTCCTCTTGTAACGACTATCGCCGCAACGCGACAGTTTCCGCAAGTCCGCATAGTTACCCCGGTATAGAATGCAATGGTTAGGGCACGCATGAAACTTCTTAAGCTTCATCGCCCGCGGGACGAATCAGCTTCTTCGCCCGATAGGTATTGGTGGGCACCTTATTCCCTCGGGTAAAACGGTGTCTCCGAGGACTGTAACAGGTCATTGAAGCTCGTGTCGACCACCCGTGGCGAGCGCCGGCATCAACATCGTTAGGTTAAAACGTAGCACCGTGCAATGCCCGGAAATTTGCCGCCGTCTTTGTAGAGAGGGTCAATTGCCGCTTTGCTTCATCTGTCTAAAATTCTCGAGCCATCTTGGATTGCCAAACAACACGTCATCTTCATCTTTGAGGTTAGCAATATCCTCGAAAAGATCGGCATCCTCGGGCGACATGTCATCAACTCTCGACCGTTCACCATCATCTCCACCCGCATTGTCTTACGGCATGTCTTGAAGCGGTTCATCTACGGTGATGTAATCACGATTATCAACTTGTTCTCGTCCGCCGTCCACCACCGTTGTTTCCGTCGTTGCGGTCGGCGGGGGTCCTCAGATGAACCGCCGCGACACTTTCGGTTCTTTTCACCATGATACTTCCACACGGTGTACCTCGGCTCCCCGATGAAACCATACGCGGCAAGTGCTCCACGACGTCGTCATCCTTGTGTAAGAACATATGCTTGCACGCGATAGCACGGGCACACCATTACTTCGAACCGCCCGATTCGATGCTTCAGCGCGGCGGGCATAAACTTCTTTTCGCACATCATCAACGAAATCCAAACTCATCCTCGGCCTGTACATCTAATCCCTATTCGGCGCCATGACGGCCCTGCTTCAAATTAATTAAACCAAAGCAAAGAGAGTTTATCGATGATTAGAGATCAAGTATCGATGATTAAAGTGCAAAAGAGGAATACGAGAGAGAGTGTGAGAGGGAGTAGAGAGAGGGAAAGAGAGCACGTACACTCAAAATGAGAGGGAGAGAGAGGGGAGGAGAAAGAGGGAGAGAGAGAGAGAGAGAGAGAGGGGGGGAGAGGGGAGAGAGGGGGGAGGGAGAGAGAGAAGGAGAGGAGAGAGGGGAGAGGAGCTAGCTTGAGAGGGAGAGAGAGAGAGAGGGAGAGATCAAAACTAGATCTCAAAAAGAAAGGGAGAGAGAGAGGGGGAGAGAGAGAGGGGAGAGAGAGAGAGGGGGGTAGAGAGATAAGGGAGGGACGGGGGGAGAGAGGGGAAGAGAGAGAGCACAAACCACATTCAATTAGATCTCAAAGAGAGGGAGGACCATGCATAGGGAGAGAGAGCAGAGAGAGAGGGAGAGAGGGAGAGAAAGAGGAGAAATACCCCTAGCGGTGCCAAACTTCAATCAAACCAAGGGCAAAACCTCCCCCCGAAAATGGTGTTTTCTAGAGTTTTGAAGCTCAAAACCCTAGTAAATGGCGAAATCCCGTGGGGAAGAAGAAGGTTGGAGGCGTATTTATAGCCCGGACTTTTTCCGTGGCGGGCATTGTAATAAAACCGCCACGGTTAATGGGGATTAACCGTGGCGGGCATTGTAATAAAAACCGCCACGGTTAATGGGGATTAACCGTGGCGGTTTTATTACAATGACCGCCACGGTTAATCGATTAACAAATGGCGGTTTTCCCCGGCCGGGGGCTGCCGGGCCAACTATTTTCCGTGGCGGTTTTCTAAATGCCCGCCACGAAAAAATAAAAACTAAACACCATGCAAGTTCAATTCTGTAGTAGTGGCGGTTGCCGAAAACCACTTTCCCAGATTTGCCGAGCATCGACGCAATAGCGCTTCGGCAAAGGTGGCGGCTTTGCCGGCGCTCGGCGTGGCTCTCGGCAAAATTTTTAAAAAAAAATTGTTGAGCGCTCGCCGGCGTGGCCCTCGGCAAAGTTTTTATTTTCTTTGTCGTTCCCCGGCCTGGCTCTCGGGAAAGCTTTTCAAAAAAAAAAAGAAAATTTCTTTGCCGAGAGCCGAATAACATGGCTCTCATCAAAGATGCCGTCAGTTGTAACTTTGCTGAGAGTCACATAACCGACGCTCAAAGCCTTTTGCCGGGTAAGTGTACCTGGCTCTCGGCAAAGGCTCTATGTCTAGAAAAAAAAATCCGTGGCAGCTCTTTGCTGAGCGCTACACTCATAAAAAGCCTTCGGCGAGCGGAATCGTGCCTTGGGCAAAGGGCCTGTTTCCTATAGTGGCTTGGTCTCCACGCCCATCACCAGAGCCAGCAACGAGGATGGCCATATGTACTGCCACCTGTGTGCTGTGTGTTACGTTCTCCCGCCTGTCTCTAAATGTTTGTCTCAGAAAACCGTGTTTTATCACAAACACGCTTCCCAGGCGACACACGTAAAGGGACGGAGGGAGTATGCATGGACATTGATGCATGGTGGCTGCTGGCCCCTGTAACGTACGAGTACTCCAAAATTGGGATCCTTGCCTCGATCTCCGGCCTGCTGCATGCGCCATCATCAGGTGTTGGCGCAGTCGGTAGTAAATGAGCCCGGCCAGAGCCTAGCAGGTTTGCTCGTCGGCACTCGGCTCCATCTCTCTCGCCGTCGGCACGCAGCTGGAGCCGCGAGGAGAGCGGAGTAGTAGTAATTTCAGATTTGCAGCCAATTTAAGCCGCAGACTGCCAGACTGCATGCATGCGGGGTGATCGATCGGTCTCACCCTGTGATCGATCTGATAAATATGCTCATACGGATGATCTCGGTTATAGATACAAATAATCAGTATCCAATATGGTATGAATTGGATTTGAAAAATATCGAATACAAATATCTTTTCGGATATTGAGTCTATAAATCCATCTAGATTTTTAACAAATAAATGTGTTGATGATTTTACCCGGATTATCCGTATCCGCCTACTGACGATATTACATTTGTATTTGATATCCATGTAAACTATTTGTTTAAGTATCCGTATCCGGGTAAAATTCAGATATCCGCATAATTATCTACTCCCTCCGTTCCAAAACTCTTGCAAGTGTGGGAAACGTGCAATCAACTTTGACTAGATTTTTAGGAAATACGCGGCAACATTTATATCTCTAAATAAATTTGTTAAAAAAATTAGACTTAAAGATCTTTCGATGATACTAATTACTTAGTATAAATATTTATATATTTTAATATATAATTGCGGTACATTATTCTCGGGAAGCGGGAATTGCAAGATTTTTGAAACAGAGGGAGTATTTGAATGTTCATATTTGTTCGGTCGGATGGACGGTCGGATAAATATATATCCATACCATTTTCATCCATAGACTTCGAGCGTGCGACGTGTGTGGATGACATTAGGAAACATGCAAAATTATTCTTATTCTCCCTCTTAGCGAAAAAATGTGTCACAGCGTAATCACGTGAAAAAAGAAGTATAATGTTTACGTGTAACCGTGCCACTGCATACACGAACACATGCCCGGCAACGCACAAGCGTGTATATATTTTAATTTACACGGTCATGTGGCGAACAAGGAGCGCGGGACGACGCGTAGTAGGTAGTACGTACACTTGATGTTTAGCAGCCGCTCGTCTATTGAATGAAATTGGGTCGCACCGGCACGGTACGTTCAAACACCACATGCGGCACGGCATGCAGGATGTGCGTAGCTAGTGTACTCCAAATACGACGTAGGCATGGCAGTGGCAGCAGGTGCGACGAGCTAGGCACAGGCACACGGTGCAGTAATCCATTGCTTTCGCTAGACGGGCCGGGGCAGCCTGTGCCTGCGATCACCTGTGGCTCTGCCTGCTGGTCAAATGTACCCCGGCCGGCCGTTTGCCGCTACCCAGGCCAGCAGAGACACAGGGCTCGCAGCGCTGTACTCCTACTATGTATGTAGCGCACGTTAGCGCGCTCAGCGCCATGATTGTGCGCGTACAACTAGCTCAGGTAGCGCAGTAGCGCACGGCCATGGCTTGGCCGATCACCAGAGCCAGCAACGACGATGGACACACGTGCTGTGCGTTACGCATGCATGGGCATTGATGCATGAGTATGTTTGGAACTGTATACATCTGGAGGGATCCTTGCCTCGATCTCCGGCCTCCTGGGTGCTGCAGGCATGCGCCATCACCAGGTGTTGGCGCAGTGCCATGCCAACCAACAGGCAACGGCAGCTCGTTGCTGGTTAGGATAAGGGGCTAGCTCGGCTTGTTAAAAGTTAGAGTTAGCTCGTTAAGCTTGTTGGGCCAGTATAAAAATACATAAAATAAAATATTTATATTTATCTAAAGTTTTAAAATAGTATTAATACAAAAGGCAATACATCTAGGCATTTTAAATTGATAAAAACTTAATATGCTAACATATATAATGACAGGCGTAAAGTAATAGTAAATTCTAATATATATTGTGCTTGTACCTAATACGGAGGCACAAGCCTCTATATTACTTATAGCAGGAACCTGGGAACGTTTTCCCCACGCTTGTAATGAACCAAATTGAACTCGCTCGCTAATCCTTGGTCCGAACTCATCGCGTGCTCTTGCTTCTCTCTATTCTCCCCGCTCCTCTGATTCGTTTTCCCCTTCTCATTTTTTTTTTTTGAAAAAGAGTTTATTAACTCGGCTTTTAGTAAAGCCAGAGTGCACAGTTTAACAATGGTCCGGCTGGGGAAACCAGCTTACAATGAAGTGAAACAATAGCAAAAGTAAGAAACGATCTCTAGTCTACGCTAGATCTCGATTACATCAGTTGATATAAGCATGCTTGACGAAAACTTCCTCAGCCATTCCCATAAGCTTTCCTTCGTGTCTTCAATATGTTCCCTGTGTTTCTCCTTAAGAAGTATCTTCCATTTCTGCATGAAGGAGATGGCCAGGTATATCACATCAACAGGTGAAGAAGGAAACATCTTTTCAATTGCCATTTTATTTCTGGTAGTCCAGATAGCCCAAGCAAAGCAAGCAAAGACAAATAATATCAATCTCGGTGGAAGAGGCCCCTTGCCAATCAATCAATTCGTCGACAAATCTAACAAAGATTGTGGAATGTATTGCAACTGCCAGATATCTTTGAAAACATGCCAAACAAATTTAGCTAAATGACAGTTAAAGAAAATGTGATCCACAGACTCAACCCCCGGCTGCGATTGCGGCGGAGGTAGAGCAAGACATAATGGAGTCTCCATTTGCAACTAGATGACCCTTGGTGTTTTTAGAGTGTGAGTAGTCAATTTACCTGAAGTTTGTTTGCGCCATTGAAGTTCTATACTCTTCTTCTTATTAATATAGCTGCGTTTCAAAATAAATAAATAAATAAATAAATAACAGACTCAACCCCATCTCTAGACAGCAAGATTCAGAGCCTTTCCAACCCCTCTTCTTGAGAGATTTAGCAACCTGAAGTTTGTTATTGAAGGTCACAGAAAGAATTTATTAATTTTCACCCCTTCTCCAATTCGAAACCATGGGATTGCCATAGCAGTTCAAAGAGCACACGGCATGTGCGTACACTCCTACGACGCATGGCAGGCTCGCCGGGCCGGCGACGTACGGTGCAGTAATCCATGCGTGCATGCGCTAGCTGACGGCCGGGGCCGTCGACCACTGTGCCTGCGATCACCTGCGCGCGTGTCTGTATCACGTTTGCCGCTACCGGGCCAGCAGGGAACAGTATGTGGCGCATGATTGTCAGCGCCTTGATTTGCACGTACAACGCGCTCTCAGCTAGCGCAGTATACTAGCGTACGGCCATTGCTTGGTCTCCGCGCCGATATGTAGTGATCACCAGAACCAGCAACGACGATGGACATGTATTGCCACAAGTGCTGTGCGTTACGTATGCATGGACATTGATGCACGGTGTCTGTTGGCCCCTGTAACGTGTTGTGGGGATGGGATCCTTGCCTCGATCTCCGGCCTCCTGGGTACATGCATGCGCCATATATCACCAGGTGTCGTTGACGCTGTGACAGTAGTACGTACGTGGCAGCAACCAACAGGCAACGGCAGTCGGCAGTGATCGAATAAATGAGCCCGGCCAGCCGCTAGCAGCTTGATCGATCGTCGACTCGTCGTCGTCTCTCCTTTCTCCCCGTCGACACACAGCTGGAGCGGAGGGAAGAGAGGTAGTAATTTCAGATTTGCAGCTAATTTAATCTGCAGACTGCTGCCAGACTGCATGCATGCAGGGTGATCGATCATCGGTCGGACCCTGCGTTGTTCTTCTTCTTCCTCATCATCATCATACTGCACAGAATTCATCAAATGCAAACAATCATGCACCTTCTTGATCTGTTCGATCGGAGCACGCATGCCGCAGGCAGTGGACTGAATGCATGGCCGCAGGGGTGGGGCAAGACACACACGACGCCGCCAGTGCAATTTGCCACGGATGCTGCTAGCTAGCAAGTCAGTGCCCACACTGATGCTAAGCTGTCTAGCTCTCGCATGTGCCGGCCTGAAAAGTTGGCCGGGGCAACGGCACGCAGCGCAGAGATCGATCGAGAGCAGTGACCACTGCTCTCAGTGACGGTCAGGGCGGATCGATCGGAGGGAAAACGAACGAGACAACAAGCTACCAGTTCACTCGATCGATCCATCGGTGGTTGCAATTGCAATGAATGAATGAATTCGTGATGCATCCAGCGCGCAGTTAATCCCGGCCTCTGCATCGATCTGAATTGAATCTGATCGATCGAGGTAACGTAGCCTAGCTAACTTAGTAGGCATCGACCATCGAGTGTGGCCTTGACTTTGAGTTCCTTCTGGCCGATCCATCATGTCACGGCATGCAACAGACCGACCGACGAAATTACCATTTGATTATTATTACTGCTGCTACCTCTGACTATGAGTACGTACGTACTAGAACAACAGTATACTATTGCTGATCTCACTCTCTCTCTGAAATGCAAGCTAAGCTCTAGTACGTACTCCGTACTCAAGATCCAATCAAAATCTCCTGCGCCGTATTTACGCGCTATATATACTCCTATATAGCTAACAGTGATTTGGCAGCGCAGATCATTTCTGTCCCGTGTCCTCTGGATCAGTTTAACTGCATTTGTACTACTCATAGTCCTATATTAGTACCAGTGGAGCTGATATATATCATGTGATGTGTCTTTGCTGCCATATCTCTGCTACCATTTCTGCAACAACGGGCAAATACTAAATATGGCCCCGATGAGAGCAGCCATCAATCGCCAGCTACCTCCACATTATTGCACGTTCAAACAGGACGAGAGCAGCAGTGTGTGCTTAATTACACAGTAGCTTATTTGCATGTATGGTCGGTCGTTTGGTTGCTGCCAAGGCATGCGCGAACACAAACACACGTATATATACATGATCGATCCATGATGAGATGATGATGATATGATATGAGGAATCTCCGGCAGGTCCAGTAGTCCATACATGATGCCTGAATTCGGGGAGAGAGACAATTGACCAGATTAATTGTAGTATTGTTTAGTTTCTCTCGAGGAATCAAACCCAATTTGTTTATGCAGTCAGCCGACAGACAAGGCGTTTTGCATTTTGCATGCTGGGGTCGGTGCTGCGCTGCTCAACGACCGTACCCCATCCGCACAAATTCAAGAGAAGGCACCAGCATCGATACGGCCGTACGCATATGTAACGCATGCAACGCCTGTCTGTCGTACGCAGTAAGGCTGTCTGCACCGCATACTCTAAATCCGACCTCAAGGAACAGATAGCGAACGGAAGCCGTCTTTACAACGCCTGCGCGTTGTCTTCAGGCCGCCAGCGTGCATATGTAACGCATGCATATGCATACGCACGATGGTGTATGCCGACCTGAACGGAGAAAATTTACAGAAATTGTAGCTCAGGAATCAGTTCGTCGTTGATTGAAGAACGGGAAGAGATGTTCACATGTGGGAAGTTGATATAAAGTAAAATTCCACACAAAAGTGGCAAAAACATGGGGCCCAGTGCAGAGGGATCATGTTTTTACAAGCGTGCAGATAGCCTAACGAGCCGTCTTTACAACGCCTGTCTGTCCGGCGCTTTGCATATGTAACGCATGCATATGCATACGCACGATGGTGTGTGCCGACCTGAACGGAGAAAATTTACAGAAATTGTACAGGAATCAGTTCGTCGTTGACTGTTCACAAGAAAAACACACGAACGCTATCAGTATCAGCAAGCGTTTACGATCTTTGTTATCACATTGAAGCCTTGCAGGGGTGCTCAAATAATACGATTGCACACAGCACACACTTCTATATATTGTTGCATATATCGCAGGGCCAGCAGGGCAGTGTACGTGCAGTGGTGACGACGACCGGGCCTGGCCTGCAATGCATTTGTTAGGGGTTCGTGGTACTACGTCCACAGATCATGCTACCACGAACACACTGCCCGAGTCCACGAGTTTCAGTTCATCAGAGTCACAGGGACAAAATTCCTATTGCACTGCCGGGATCAAAAGCCTGCAGGCAGCAGGCGGCAGCATGCAGTAGCACAAACAAACAAACACAGACGCAAGACACCGAAGATCGATACGCAGAGGAGTATACACGTAGTCTAATAAGCTTACTTAGCTTGGTCCTTGCCATCATTGCATTGGATCCAGATCCAATCCATCCAAATCGAGCCCATATGGGAGTGTTCGATCCAAGCAGTGATACACTGATACTACCTAGGTAGGCAGGGGAGCGCTACCTAGGGGGGTTTCGTCTACGTCTAGATACTCACTGATGACTAGTTGTGGATCTCTGGATGCATACCGACATGCAGAGAACGATCGAAATGGAGAAACACGGCCGGCTTGCTGCTGACCTATAAATATACGAAGGGAATGGTCCATGCTTGCAAATCTATCCAATAATCCAATTCCAAGTCCCCCATCTTTAGGTGGTTTGTCTCTATTGTGTTCACCACACATGACACATGATTAAAAGGAAGGCAAGGGACAATGCAAATATGCAATGAGGTGAGTGGAGGTGAGGGACCCTCCCTCTCGGCCTCTCCTCTTCACCTCCCGATCGACCTATAAACCCTCCTCTGATCCGCCTTTTCGCCATCTGCATCAATCACTTTCCTTCTCCGCATTATTACATGCATTACCTCAGAAATATATATATATATATCGATCCATTTGCATGCATGATCCTGTTGCTAGGTGCCCATGAAAATTCAGATCACCAGTATATGCATGTATCGTGCCGATGAGTGTTGACAAGATACTCAAATGCTTGTAGGTGAGTAGGACGACATGCGTTTTTAATTTGCATTCGCCTGCTGAGCTGATGAGGACGACGAGCTAGCGCGACAAGTCAGAAGCTACATGCTCCCTCCTCTACTTCACCAGTTACTTGTCACACGGACACACGCAATAATCTACTACAGTAGAAAACAATATAGCTAGTCACATGAGAAAGGAGAAGGAAGCAACGTGTACTATATTATATTGATTGCAAATACATACACAACGCGCTATTTCCACTACTGCATGGGTCGCCTTATTAGTGTACCTAATGCTGCTGTAATTGTGCTGAAATCTTCTCATCCATCATGCATCCGATCGTGTAATCCTTATCCGGCTGCATATCGATATTATTTACTTTAATCCGGTCGATGCCTTTTGACAATATAGCCACTGTAAATATAATAAGAAACGAACCTCCAAAATATCCAGGTCAAGAAATGATCGATGTGTTACTGCCTTTGGTGGGCCACGCGTAAATAAACAAGGTAAGGCCAGAATTAGTACTCTCTCCCCGATCCCCATAATTTGATGCCATCTCCTGTTACTTTCACACCACCACTGCACTATTAATCTTTTGGACATCACATCATGCCATGAAAGTATGCCTATAATAACATGTTGGGTCCTTCAAGGAAAGATGAAAAAACATGCATGCTAATGCTTTGTGTAGACCATAGTACTAGAAGCTAGCTACTACTTTATTATATATGACACGTTAGGTAAATGGAAGGAACATTCTTAATTCTATTCTAGTGGCCGAGCAATGCAAGTAATCCATAACCACGTGTCATAATTCGACTAGAGTGCCTGCTTTAATTTAAAGTAAAGCTAGCTTTACATCTCTATCATCACCTTGGGCATTAAGCTAGACACGTACGTACGCTAGCTGCTTAATCCAACCGAGCTCATGCATGACGTGTGCTCAAATGTGCTGCTTGCTGTCGAATGGATTCCATTAGCCCCGCGCCCCATTTTTAGTGCGCACCATGCACTTTATGTTTTTTCCTTCCTACTCAAAAGACAAACTAGTACACATATATGCAATTAAGTGCCTCTATAGAGAGAGAGACCTTGAACCTTTTTTTTTTTTTTTTTTTTTTTTGCGACCACGTCGAGGCGCGTTTTTTTATCTTGAACAATTCTCGTGAGTGGTTATATTTTAGCTGGTAGTAGTACTACGTATGTACAACAATATATTATTTATTTAGGACTCTGGTATTAGAGAGGTGACATGTTGTATATGTGTAATAAAGATCTCCACTGGAAGCCATGGTTAGGTTTGATAAAACTTCTGTAGCAAGCCTAGCTACCCCCAAAAAAAAAAAAAAACTATGTAGTACTACTTGACTCATGTAAAGGAGCTAGCACGACAAATGGTCTTGGATCCACTACGTACTGGATAGATGTCTTGAATCTTGATTATAGTGGCCGGATCAAAGTAGCGTTGTATCCTCATGGATGCTTGTGAAAGCAACAAGTCTGGGGCTTTAGGAATTAACAGCATGATTAGCACTAATTAATTTATGTAGGTAGGAGCTTTCTTGGAAGTGAGGAGGTCCCTAGTAGCTTTAGCATCAACATCTTAAAAAGACAAAGGGGTCGGATGAATAAATTAAACAAGTTGATCGATCGAGGACGAACAACAAAGACCCATATGCGTGTACATTAGCTAGCTAGGCCAGGCCTAATCAGCAAGTAAGCATCATGACTGGCCCAAGTTTTTCCAAGCTAAAGAAACAAACAGGTTTTCCGTGCTTTTGCTGTTGCTTCTCTGAGAAATTTTGCATTTGGTTCCAACGACACACACCAAACGGCTTGGCCTACTACACGAACAAACACCCACTGCGCGTTTTCGATGGAGGAAATTAAAAAGAGTAGAGAAGAGAACATAAATGGTACGTGTAGCTATATAGTAGCCCAATAATACGATTAATGAATGCCCAAAGTACACGGCGAATAAAGTTGAGAGCTTGCAATATGCTACATATATACATCCATGCATGCACTAGCGCAAATAAGGGTGCAATTTTTAACATAAAAAACGTGATCGTGGACAAGAAAGAAATACATGATTCTCGGAACAAACAAACAGTGACGCACTATCGTTGTATAGTGCAAAAGAAGAATGCAAGTCTACTTTCGTACGTATTTAGTTAAGCTATCCAAAGTTTGAATGAATTTATAAAAATATATATCAATATTCAAGATACTAAATAATTAGGTATGTATTATTAAAATAGATTCAAGAGAAAAAGTATAACTAACTTGATATATACTACTCTAGTATATGCTAGAGTTGTTTCTTTTTATCAGCGGGAGAATAAGAGAAAAAGGAATCCATGAACATTATTTAAATTCTTTATTATTACTTAGGAGTGGGATGGAAGAAGGAAAGCGTATATGACAACTAACAAGCTTTGGTTAAAAAAAAGAGAGACAGAATCCTTTGTCCCTTGACATCTTTTCATCAGTTACAAGTGCGCTACTGCTGCGTAGTAGAAGTAACTAGCAGCGGACATCGTCAGCCTGTCGGCGTCGATGGTAAAGGCTTGTGCGTGCGTGTTTGGGAATAAAGGGAATAATCTGATATGGAATTCCTCCTTTCACAAGCACACACAGGTGTAGAATATGCAATTTGCATTGGTGGATAGGTTATTCTTGTGTCATATGGAAAGAAATTAACATATATATCTGTCTATCATACTTATGTCTTTTTGAGGAAATTTCGTACTGTATATGTCACTGCCCTAGCTCCCTCTCGCAATTAAATGCCTTGCAAGGAACTCAATCATCACGGACGCACACCACCCTCTTCACTTTCTGAGGAAACTTTGTGCGTTGTCAAGTGTATAGACTGTCTGAACTGAACTTTAAAAATAGGTAAACCTGATTATTCTTCTGATGCTGTAAATAACTTATTAATGAATGATGAGCTTAATTAGCCGATAGTGAAAAGGATATAATAAAGTGTCATACAAGCAGTGGCGGATCGGAAACACCTCAATAGGAGGGCTAAAAAGGTGTAAAGAATTTGTAGTCTGCGTCGGGTAGGGCTAAATTCAGAGTCAGCAGTTGCCACATTTCTCGTGGCCGGGAAAAGGCGTTCATCCACAACCTACAAAAAAACAAGGAGTTAGAGAACAAACACACAAACCGGGATTATTACTTCTGATAATGTGCGAGCATACGATGGCGTCCGGCGGCGGCACAGTGCGCAGCGCATAAAGAACGCTGCAGCATGGAGCAGCTGGGAGCTTGGGACTGGGCCGTAGGCTACAAGCCAGGGTTCTTCTCCCTCGTTCGCTCGGTCGGCCTCCATTGGAGGAGGAGGAATCAAAGGGATCTCTAGCTAACTCATCTCTCCACCGCCGTACACTTGTCCTATCCTGTCGTGAGTCATGACGTGCTCTGCTCCACGATGCGCGGAGCCCCACTCCGTTGTGGATAACGAACAAACCAGCAGATAAGCACGCGCGCGGGCTCGGGCGGCGGCCCCGTCATGGTCGTCTCGTCGCCGTCAAGGCCACATAACCGGGGTCACAGGGCGCGGCGGCGCAGCGGGATCGGTGGATCTGTTCCGCGCCAGTGCGGTGGCTCCACGCGTCGCGAGGGGAGTGCGTGGCGTGCTGCGTGCGTGTGCAGCTGTCCACGATGGAGTCGCTGTCCTGGATCGTCTGCGACGACCTCTCCACAGCTGAGGCGTGTGAGTGAGAATGGGTGGCACGAGGCGGCAGGACCATCAGCTCCCTATTTGTTTTTTTGTTTATTTATTATTTATTAATTGATATATATTGGAGCATAAAAGCGAGGCTTTTCTGGAAAGGTGGTAGCAGAATTATGCATGATGTGAGCAGGAGTTGACAGGGATCATCTCATTCATCTATCCATCCATTGGAGGGAGGGAGGCTTCATCACCGTGTAAGAGACCACGTGATCGTTGCTAGTGGTCCAAATCAAATTAGGTTTGCTAGTACTATTCCTGATTTGTGTTTCCGGCGACTTTAATTAAGACGCCGTGTTTATACAAGGAAAAAATTAGAGCACGTGATTTTGGATATGTACTGGGTTGAAAAATTGTTCATGTTTTTTGGATTGCAGCGCATTGGCATTCAGCTTGTCATTTTAGATGCGTGAAACTGAATCAATACCGCTCGCTACGTACTCCTGTAATATAGGTGTAAGCAGTGATCTAAAGTTTGACATCTCTTTTATCAAAAAACAAAAGTTTGACATGTATATATATCTGAGTTACCTAACCCATCTCTCTCCCCTGTATTTTCGTTAACACACACTATTTTTGCTTACAAATTCTTTTAGTTTTCAAGGTTACAAATTAGTTTGGTTTATTTTTTGTAACTAGAATGTAATTTGCTTTTAAAACGATGAAACTTTTTTGCCATAAAGAAAAACTACCCCCCTCCATCATAATTAGTGAGGGCAAGGTCGTCTTTTGTTGGACACTCATTTTCTCTCTGAAAAAAAAATGCTCTCAATTTCAATACAGAGGACTAGCAAGTTTAATTACTATTATATAATAAAAATTTGTGTTCGTTAGGGCTATCAATTTAAATAGTTGTATACTATTATATAATAAAAATGGTTTTATGTTCGTTACAGGGCTATCCCACAATGTAATTTTCAATGAGTTGTACAATTATCTCCCTCGTGACGCTCGTTTTCTTAGTTAGATTTGGTTTATTGTGTTTTTACCTCTTTCTTCAATAAATATTCCACGAAAAAACTAAAAGAGGGGTAATAAATAAGGATAGAAACCATGGTGGTAGTATACTAGTGCTCTAATTATCTTGTAACGCTGGCCTATACCCTTTCTCTCAAGAACCCAAGTTGTAATAATATTTCAAGAAAAACATGAAGGATGCTTGGGATTATTTGTCTATTACGTATAATGAAAAAACGTCATTTATCTAAATAGATTTGTTGTGTAAATATATTGCATGAGATAATTGTTTGGTACTCCTATTATAAACGTACGTGTTAGCACTAATTTTGTACTAGGCCAGTTTGATCTGATCCAACTTGTGAATGTTTAAACGAGATCGATGAACAACCTTTTCGGATCGATGGTGGGAGTATTCAACTTGCAGCAGCCTTTTTTTAACTGTGCATGGTACTGGAACACACTACGTGTGCAACCGACGTACTGTAGTGGTACTAGAGCATGGTGATGGTCGCGTCGTGTCGCGCCTTTGCTAAAGCTTTTCTTGTGCTTTGCATCCAGCTCTGTCCCCGCCCCGTACGTCACCTCGGCCCGGCCGGCAACCTTATCCACCAAAAAGCCGGAATCCGAATCCAGAGCTGGACTGCATCCATCCACATCCACGCAAAACTTTCCTGTCGCCGGCCCGGCCGGGCCGACCTCTACTACCACGGCCGCCGCCGGCGGGAGCCCAGCTAGGCAGCCACCCTGTCTTGTTTCCTCTGATCGACGGCGCCGCCCAACCGCCGGACGGTGGCTCCCCGCCGCCACCACGCCATGCATCATCGTCTGGCCGGCGCTGCGCGCTGCCGGCGAGGACACAACATGACGTGCTGTGCCTGTGTATGCATGACGCATCACGTCAGGCCAGTACGGAACGACGACGGCCGTGCCGTGCGCCGGAGTTGGCCGAAGAATGAAGAGGATGACGATGCATTGCCATGCCCAGGAAAAGACTTTTCGCCCGGCCGGCGGCCATCATCGGGCACGTACGGCAACGGCAGCACAGCACGCACGCAGATTCAGGGAAAAGCGGCTGCTCTGCTACGCGGAGTGCTGAAAAGAGAAAACGACGTCGGCTCCACTCCACTCCAACAGCACAGGTGGTCGCTTTCGGCAAATTACCGTGCTGCCCCTGCGTTACATTTACCGTTCTACCCTCCACCATTGACAAGAGCAGAGGACTCGTCATGACCTTGTCGAGGACAAACCAACCAAAGTCGTCTCACCCCTCTTCTTCTATCCACTAGCAAAGGTAGCCCGTGACAAGAGTGAATCACGTGATCCCAACAAGACGTTTCTTTCTTAAAATTCCATTTCCAAACATTCACTACCTTTTTATTATTTCTTTCATGTTGATTGCATTGAAAATAAGTGGCATGGATGATTACGTCATTTAATTATGTGCCTAACTGGCACTGACTCAAGCTAACTGCTGAAATTAGGCATAACTGCTGAAATTAGGCCACGCGCGTGACGTGCAACCTCCATTGACTTTTGTGCTTCAACACATTAAGTAAATCAAACCCAAACCACCAGCAGCAGGTTCGCTTCAGTACGTAATGGTAGAGGAAAACGCTCGATCGGTTGACCTGTAGCGGGAACTAATTAATAATGTAATAACATGTCAAAGTAAGATAAGGTGACAACTACGACTTTTGTTTTTCTTGATGCATTGTGTATATGTCATCATCCCATAATCCATAACACACACGTTTGTTCACATTCTGCCCACTCAGAAAGCTTTGGAATATATATACTAGAGTAACTAGACATGTAAATTATTCTGTGATTCTTGGACGAAATCATCACCAGCCGGCCGCCCAGTCCAATTACTAATGCTGAAAAAAAAAACAGTTACGTATAACAAGTATATCTCTGCAAGGCTGGACATACAAATACGTGATCGATGAAATCATCATAAACCGCTCGCTAGATTTTGTATCGTCATTTACATACAATTAACTCGAAAGAGTAGCTAACGGAGTTCGAGTCCTGAACCAGTAGGATCCCACCACACACACAAACACACACACACACACACACACACAAAAAAAAAACCTAACGAATTGGACTTTGGTTCTCAAGTGACAACGACCTGAGCTCAAATGATTTGAAGGGGCTTTCGATCGAGTTTCAAGAAGAGCCTGTCGAATTAAGGGGAGTAGTTACAGCATCATTTATAGAGTAGTAATTAATAAACAAACGCTCCAGAGCCAATAAATCCGTGCCATAAATCATGGTCACTGTTGGCACGGACGGGGAATTTTGACGCCCTCGAGCAAACCATCTTCTCGAATTTAAAACCGGCACGGAACTGGCCGGCCGTCTTTAATGGTTGCTTCTTTAATTTGTTCCCATTGTTAGGTTTGCCCGCCCATCCTTGAATGTTCCACGATTTTTAAGTAATGTTATGTTACTATTTGTTTATTAGTATTCTGTCATGTGTTGGTGCAAATATACAGGAGTACTAAATACTCTAGTATTTTCTATTGTATATACACAAGTGGAGGACTCCATCTGTTGTCACGCCTGCGTCATGCTTGTTCCTTATATTTTTTGGCCTTTCGTTGGTGTGAACTAGAACTAGAGTGTCAATTAGTACCTGTTGTATACAGTAGTAAGTCATTTACGTTGCTATAATCTGAAGAAATCCATGTTCGATCTCATATCAAATAAATAGGAAGTATTTTTTAAAAGGAATTAGAACTAGTGTAATGTTTTTTTTTTTGTTATTTAAAATAGATAAATTATATTTTCTAGTGATGGAACCAGATTTTTTAAAAACTTTTTAAATAACATAAACCACCTATGATTCAAGTTAGGGAACCAAATTTGTCCGAATAGCTAGAGAGTGTGTCCATTACCTGGTTTCATAGTTTTAGATGAAAATTCAATTGACATACAACTTGAAGATTGAGAAATGCACTTTACCCATGAAAGAAAGGTCAACCACATTTTTTTTTTTTTTTGGGTGTGTGTTGTCGTATTGTACCAGAGTCGATCCATCAAAGCCGTCAGTCACAACCGTGTAAAAATGCAAACTTTTGGTTGTAGGAGTAGGTATCAATGCAAGGTCCGTAGCAGTGAATACGACATCAGACTGTTTCCCACATGCATGTTTCTCTGTTTTATTTATTTATTTACAGGGGAAAAGACAGTGAAAGATAATCGGTCGTAGCAAATAAAGACAGTTATTCCCTTGAAACAAGCGATTCCTTCGGAAAAGAAAAAGAGAATAAAAGGGCTTTGGCTGCTGCCTGGGTATCTATCCATCCATATATCTAATCTATCTATATATATATCCATGGTTGCCACAAGTGACGAAGAGATAGGCTTGAAAAGAGCACACTCACTAGTCACTGCTGGTATCATCAGACAGAGCTGTCAGCAGGCTGATGATCGAGCTGAGTAAGGAAAGGGGAGGGGCGGCCCCGGTACCGGTGTGCAAATTATGCACCACTTGGTCCGGGCAAAAGGGGAAAATAAACGAGAAGGAAAGCAACAGCAACAGGATTGGGAGGGGGATGCATCGCATCTAAAAACCAGTTGGAGGCCAGAGGGAGCAGCAGGACACGGCAACGCCAGAAAAGGCACCACAAAAAGGCGTTTCCACATGATTATTCCACTCACATTACTTTCTCTCGACCTCTCTCTTCTCGTGCTAACCTGTCGTGGATCTTGGGTACGTCTTGTTCAAGGGAACACGCTGGCTGCCTTGCTTCTCCTAATTCATTCGATCATTTATAGTAAGAAAGAAGGTAAAACAACTTCGTTCTTGTTACTATAGTGCCCACAAGAGAGCTGGACCTGGCACCAACCGGGTCCTAAGGTTCCATTGGCTTATTCAATTCATTTAGAGATTGAAGGGAATTGAGGGGTTGTTTAGTTCAATTCTTTCTTTATATTCTTTAATTCAGAAGGAGAATGGTTGAATCGAAACTAGACCTGAAAGATATCTAATGTATCTCCCTCATAATGTTAGAGTAGATGTAAATAATGCCTTGGCACCGTGTACTTTATCACCAATTGGATCCTGCAAAACAACTACTACCAGTACGTAAGTACGTGCTCCCAAAATTTAAAATGCCTGATGAGCCAATGAATTCGCATGTTCTCGTACTAGCACCGGCCTCACGTAAAATCTGGGGGACGCGCCCAACAATGCCGTGTGCACACGCAGCCGCAGGCAGGCTTTCTCTATAGTCCTCTCCGGCCGGCCTCTTCCTCTTTCTATCCACCGCAGCAGCAGCAGCAGCAATGGCGATCCAGCACAGAGGCGTCGAGGCCGGGCGGTAGAACGAGCGCCAACGACCATGCACGTACCGGTCCGGGCCGGGGCACAATAATGGTAAAATAAACTCCGCGTTAATTACCGTGCAGAAGTAGGAGGAAGAGGAGCTGCTGCTGACAGACGCAGTTACTTTACTGTTTTTGATATAGGACTAGTAGCCTTTTTCTACCGGATCTTAAGCTGCAGGGGACGCCTGACAGTATGTTGATCCTGGTTATTACAGGGCGCAGTAACAGTGCTAAGTGTACTGTATTTTATATTTATTCATCCATCTATCTATCTGATCTACAGTAATCTAATCTAGTGTACGGCGTGGCGGTTAATTGGTTCTTGTGCGTGAAATGAGATGAGATGAAGGTAGGAAAGGGAGTAGTGATTAATTACCACGGCAGTACACGTACGCGTGTTTGGACTGCATGCATGCATGCAGCCCGATGGGGATGGGGATGGGGGAGAAAGAACGAGGACCATGCATGCAGTGCAGCAGCCGGCTGCTATCCAATTACACCATGAGGACCGACCGGATCGGCTAGCTGTTGAGCTCAACAGTAGTGTCCGCCCCTCTACATGCATGGCCGCGCTGATTTTAGCTATTTGAACACAATGAACAGCGTATTATAACAAGCACAAGCCGGTTGAAACAATAATCACCTGCAGCTCAAGCCAAAAGGCCAAAAGTCAAATCGAAACAACTAAACGATCGAGCACTTGAAATGAAAAAAAAAAAAAGTTTATTAACGACAACAATTGCCAAAGGGGTCCTAGCCTAATGGTTAGGATACTCGAGCGGCACTCCATTTGTGTCTTGAGTTCGACTCCCCGTGGGAGCGAATTTCAGTCTGTGGTTAAAAAAACTTCTCTCGTTAGTCCCGTGTGCCAAAGCACTAGTTAAGAGCCGACTCAGGGGTTACGGTGTTTCCGACCCAGGTCCTCTCCGAGGATTGAGGATCGCAGTTCACATGGGCTGCTCCTAGTGTCAGGGCGGGACTGGGATTCGGGGATTTACCCGGTCAGAGAAACCGAGGTTTTTTCTTAAGAACAATGCCGGTGGAGCGGTCTTTCCCAACTCAACCGAGTTTTTTTTTAACGACAACAATTCAACGGAAAACACCATAGTACTCTGCACATTTCAACTGTTTGCAAGTTGCACTGCACGCGGCAGCAGCTATTAACCAAGAGGGCCACAAACAGTGACACTACAGATGAGGAGAGGAGGGAGGGCAGCCTTTTAAATTTGCATCGTATCCACAGACAGCGAACGCAACAACAGTGTTAGTAATTAATGAATGAAAGAAAGAATGGCGCTTTAGCTGATGATGCTTTTTTATTTGTCACGGCGCGATGAAACCTTTGCCGTTGGACGACGCGCATCAATCAACTAGAGAAAAGAAGGAAATTACTACCTAGGGGGGCATTGATGGAGGTGAAATCCAAATGGATCTTTCGTTACCAGAGAGCACTACTACTTTTAGCCCTGCCTGCTGATGACTGTGGTCGTGTCCTGCTTCTTCTGCACAAAAGCACACATATATTACACATGACACACCCACGCGCCCACTAATAGTAATGTACTGTACTAGCTGCATAATAGTACTGTACTAGTCTGTGGACTCTGGAGTTCTCTGGCCAGTATAGTAGTACGTAGAGGAGGAGGCGCGGCAGCCTTTCTTTTATCGTCTTGCTTGTTTTGAAGCGAGCGATTGGAGCGCAACGCAACTGGGGTTAGTACTGTATTTATCACTACTACTAATGTCGTCTCTGATCGTTCGTCGTACGTAGCAGCAACGTAACTTCAGTGCAAATCAGTACAGTGAGCTGAGGTGAGGGCTTGTGTTTCTGCTTGTCTTGGAGGAATGTATGTGTATGTGGTGCTGCTTGATGGTGCTATACGAAGTATCATCATATCATCTATACTGTTTGGTGTTCCTTGTGTGGTTGCCACCTCTTGCGCCCATTGGTCAAGCGCAGTTTGGTTGGTTTCGCCATATCCATGTGGGATCGGCGGGTCTAAGTCGCTCTTAGGTCTACCTTTCTTCTTATCATGTTGGCTGAAAACCTCTCATTAATGCTTTGTATTTTCGTTCTTATTATGGAATGGGAATGGTGAGACCCCAAGTTTTTTTTAAAAAAAATGACAGTGAGGGTGGCTACTGTGTCTCACGTGGCTGAAGCAAATGCGTTAGCTGTTACGGGTGGCCATGCATGCACTGCTCACTCATCGTTGAGGAGCAGAGGATGAGGATGAGGCTGTGCCGGCTCTGGTCGCGTCCGTGCATGCATGCATGCTGGGCGACCGGACGACGTAGCGGGGGTGGGACTTTACTTGGGAGGAAGACCGTACCGAGGAGCGATCGAGCAAGTGCTCCCGGCATTGATGAACAAGCAAGGAGGAGAATACGACCGGGGCGGAGGCGATGAAGTAATAAAAGTGCTGCTGTTACGGCGCGAAGATTACAGATTTAACCTGTTTGCTTGACATTATCGGCCACGATATTTTTGTCTCACGGTAAATAAGCATCAGCCGGTGTATGAGCCGCAGAAACCATGAGTAATCATGATATGGGCAGGCCGCATGCGGCAGATAGCGGTAGTGTTGTGGCGGTGCACAAGATTAACGAGCACAAGATTAGCATGCATGTGCTGGACTAGGCCCTCTTTGGTTTCAAATAAATCATCTGCTTATAAAAATTAAAAAGATGAAAAACAGACTTATTTTGCCTTGACTTATTAAGTCATGAGAGCTATAAATCATAAGTTGATACACCCTTATTTAAATTAAAATTTATAAGTCACCTAGATATTTGTATGTATAGACCCGCTTATAAGTGATCTACAACCAAACATGCATTTAATTTATAAGCTTTCGATTTTTAGTTACTTGACTTAATAAGACTGTTTGGTTCCAAACAAGTCACGAAATCATAAGTTTTAAAAAAATAAAATAAGTGACTTATTTTTCCAAACACCACCAACTTATAAGCAAGGCTCGACTTATATGCAACAAGTTGGTTTTTACGTCGGTGGATTTCAAAAACTTATAAGTCATCATTTTTTTCGACTTATAAACCATTTACAACCAAACAACCATGACTTATAAGTCATTGGTTTCAAATCACTTGCTTATTTGGAACCAAACAGATGTAAGTCACCGAAACCAAACAAAGGATGTGTTTAGTTCCAAATTTTGGAACTCCAAAGTGACACAACAAATCGCTTGCCTCGTTTAGATGTTGAAACTTTATCAAATATAGGTAAACGAAAAAGAAACTAAAATTACACATGTTGTATGTAGTTTGTGAGGCGAATCTTTTTTTAAATTTAAATGAGAAAATGAGATCAATGTAGGATTAAAATTATCACAAACAACAAAAAGTGTTACATTGTCAAATTTCAGTTAGCTAAATACATCCGAGGTCTAATACTAGTATATACTGGTAAGTGGGAAGTAGTTTAGGTTTGGTTCATCCGCTGCATGCCTGATACAGTATACGGAGGGCGGGCGGTGTGGTAAGGGACCGCGCGCAGCCGCCAGACAGGTAGCTACCGTACGGACCTTGGTTTGTCGGCACATGTCACGGCGCGTGATGAGTCACTGCATGCGCAAGCCCAGCAGCGGGGGCTCGTCGAGTCGTCACACCTCAGCTCAGACGACTCGGCCCTCCAGTAGTGATCAGCTCATCCCTTGTTTCTTCCGTCCCTTTCACCGTACCTCCTCTCTCCCTCATCTCATCATCGCGATCGGGAGCCGCCGAACAAATGGGCCGGCTGGCCGCCTGCCTTCTCCTCGCTCCTCCCTCCGCTAGCTTAGCTAGCCTGCGGTCAGGGCCAGGGCCTCAGCTCGACAAGCAGAGGACGGAGGTCCCAACCAGGCAACTCCCCACCGGAAGGAAGGAAGACAACAAGACTTTTCCCCCAATACTTATGCGGCCCCTCCCTACTCATCTCGTCGTCTTCTTCTTCTTCCCATCTACTACTGTATCTATCTATCTATGGTCGACCATGGTCCATGCCCCACTCCGTGCGTCCATCACCGCTGCTACCTCTCCCTCCCACCGTAGCACGAACCAACCAACCAACCAGTGCCTTGGCTTGCTGCCCTTGGTTGTTAATTGGGTTTACCATCCACGGTGGTTTCCATCTTCGGCTAATATAAATATAAACAACAGTACACACAAAATAATATGTCCTCCTCGTGTGTCCTCTTCGTCTAGTCGTCGTCTTCTTCTTCCATCAAGCACTACTACCAATTCATATATACTATCTATCATACAAATAACGTACTAGAGTACAACCGTGTGACAAATAAAATAAGGGTATAGTCATGCGCTGCAATATACGTGTCGGACGCCACAGAAATCATCATGCTTTACCTTTGTCGTTTATCGCCGGCCTCTGTCTCCCTAGTCTAGCACAAAAAACACTAATTAATGTTGCAATGGTAAAGCGAGGGCATATAAATTACAAACACGAGACCTATTGTTTATTGAGATATTGCCACCATAAAAAAAACATATTTGACATGTGCCATACCAAAGAAAAACATATCTCGAGTATACCTGAGTGTGTCTCACACTAAGGGCCTTTTTGGAGGGCTCTGTCTCCTGCTCCTACACTATAGCTATACTGGGTTGTACGGGAGAACTGGAGCTGGAGAAGCACGATTTTTAGCTCCAGGTGCTCCGGTTGTGTCAGTGAGAGAGCCAAGAAAAAGAAAGACAAATGACTCCTATGAGTAGAGAGGCGGAGCCGAAGAAGCACGATTTTTAGCTCCCGATGCTCCGGTTGTGTCAGTGAGAGAGCAAAGGAAGATATAGAGAAATGACTCCTATGGCTCCCAGGAGCCCTAAATATCTTTTCTTATTTGCCAAACAAACCCTAAATAATTACTGTTACTGTTACTGTTTCTGTTTTGTCATGTGTTGGTCCATACTTTATACACTACTCACTCGGTCCAACAAAGAGAGCCATTCTTATTTTTAGGAGTATAAAAATATTCAAATTTGTCCAGACATATATTCTCTCCCTTCATTTTTAAATATCTGTCGTCTTCATTTTCCGAAAAACAAATTTGACTAAATATGTCTAAAAGTTAATAATAGTAATGGTGCATAATTAATATCATTAGATAGATATTCAAATCTAGTTTTTTAATAAATTTATTTGGAGATACCAATAGCGACGGTTAATTGGGGACAAAGGGAGTACAAAATATTAGAAACATTTTCAACTAAATATGATACCATCTGTTGCTTTCTCGGGTTTCATGGTACGGCAATTTATCATTATTACTGATTACTGATACTATTGTTACTGTTTCATCGCGTATTGGTTTGTACGCTACTCCTTCCTTCCGTTCCACAAAATTGTCATTATCACTTCTCGAAGAATCTTGTTTCATCACGTACTATTTCATCCTGTACTGTATATATACAAGTTAAAAATACGTACGTAATCACTTCTCGAAGAGTCAAATATTCCCTTTATCCACCATGTCACTGGTTTGTACAGTACGCTACTCCTTCCATAAATATTAAAAATGCACCATACTTACTGTTATCTAATCCTTTTATCAGAACATGTGACCTTTATTTTTAACTTTATAACAAAACCCACCTTGTATTTTTTTTTTTCAGACAGATGGAGCACTAGTTTCTAATAATATTAAGGATGTATATCTAGTCTATTTTTTTTTTTCAAAAACTGTAGGGCTTTAAAGGAGACTGACACGAAGAGATTAAAACACTTCACTTGCTGTGAGGTTGACACGTGGGGCCAGACGTGCTCGTAAACTATTTAATCTCACACATTATATTGGTGGGGAAGGCGCCCAGTAGAGCTGTAACAACATAGTGGCACATGAAATGAAATGATTTGTTTTTTGAAATCTCATACTGGGTGTTTGAGAAAAATAGCAACTTAGAACTTAAAAAAAAAACCTGTTGTACATGCCCTTAAACATAGTAAAACACTTACTTGCTGTGAGGTTGACACGTGGGGCCAGACCCTCGTAATAATCTCATTTGATCTCATATTTGCAAAACATAGTGGCACATGTACCACCCCCCATGATTTGTTTTTGTTGACCAGATCATACCTCCTGGATTCAAGGGAAGTGCTTACTACATTCAATGGGGACACTGTAGATTATCCGTTTATTTATCCTAAACAAAACTACAACCAAAGCACCCATATGGAATGAAACCATGTTTTGTTTTTCCTCTTCATTTGCTCTGAGCTCCGTGGATTTGATGAAGGTGATTTTATTTATCATCATCATTAGTACGAGTGATGAGTGTGTGTGTGTGTGCAAGGAATAGTAGTCATCAGGTTCATAAAGCCTGGGAGGTGAGGCCCACTGGAGAGTGGGTGTGGGGGAGGACTGGAACTGGATGGAGGAGCCACTTGCGTGCTGGCCTCTCCCACTGTTGTGACTGGTGCCACCTCCCCTCCTCCTTTCCCCTTCCCTTCTTCCTCCCCGTGCTGCTGGCTGTGCCCCAATCAATCCCCCCCTCTCTCTCTACCAGCCGAGAAGAAGCGAGGAGCCTACCACAGCACAGCTGAGCTGCTGCAGTGCTGCTCTGAGCTCTGTTCTGTTCTCTTCTGCTCTCGTCCCTTTTCCACCCTCTCTCGTCTCGTCTCACCTCACCTGCTCGCTTTTCTCCCCCCTCCCTCTTCCCAATCAGCCGAGCCAATCTCCTCCGTCTCGTCTGCCCCCAGCACCACCACCAATACCATCCCTCCCTCTGCTCCGGTGTTCCGGCTCTCCCACCACCCCCCACTAGCTTCCTGTTCACCCGTGCTTTGCTCTCGCTCGCTGTTGCTCTTGCTGTTGCTGTTCAAAGTTGCTGTTCCTGTCCCGTGCTTCCCCTATCCTCCTCCTCCTCCTCCTCTCTCTCTCTCCCACCGCCGCCGCCCTGCTCGCCCTCTGGTCAAAGCAGCCGGCGGCTCCCAAGATTTGCCGCTGCTTCTTTCCTGGAGCCGGAGGAAAATCAATCAAGCCTCTGCCTGAGAGCGCGCGGCTAGAAATCAAGAGCGAGGGAGCCCAAGAAGGTAGCCACGCCAGCCAGCCAGCCCTTTGCGGCCCGGCCGTGCCTCTGCTCTGCTACGCTCCCTCGGGGCATTCAATTGCCGCCGGACACACACCAACAGTGGCCGGGCGGGCGGCTGCTACAGCACGGCGGCCTCCATAAATTAGCTAGCTCCCCGCGTTCCGGCTCCTTCCATCATCCCTCGTCATCTCGCCCCGTGTCTTGTCTCCACCGATCGACCCCCGTCGATCACGCGGACGCCCACCGGAGCATGCGCGCCGCGGGCCTCCTCCACCACCGCACAAGCACCAGCATCCGCCTCAGCAACGCCGGCGTCGTCCGGAAGATGTAGCTCCCCGACCCGCGACGAAAGGGGAAAAAGTGGAATGACCGTGACGGCGCGCGGGAGGTGCGGCGGCGGCGGCGGCGGCGGCGGGGGGGGGGTATGGAGGACAAGTGCGACGCGCCGGGGATCAGCTTCCTGGGCCTGGACCGGATGCGCGTGCTCCTGCCGCCGCTCCGCTTGCTGCCGGAGAAGCTGTCGGCGAGGACGCTGCGGACGCACCTCTTCACCAACTACCGGATGCGCAAGGTGCGGGACAGCTCCCGCTGGCTCATCCCGCTCTGGGTCACGCTCTGGCTCCTCATCGCCGCCCTCCTCTACCTCTGGATGAGCCACCAGGCCGTCGGTAAGCGCAGGGAGTCGCTCGCCACCATGTGCGACGACCGTGCGCGTATGCTCCAGGACCAGTTGAACGTCAGCATGAATCATCTCCAGGCGCTCGCAATCCTCGTCTCCACCTTCCATCACTCCAAGAAACCATCCGCCATCGACCAGGTAGGTGTACTGATTTCTCCTCCGTCATCGGCCATGGCGAAATCATCCCTCTGGCTTACTTACCTGCCTGTCGTCGTTGCTGCTGCAGAAAACGTTCGCGTGGTACGCGGAGAGGACGGCGTTCGAGCGGCCGCTCACGAGCGGGGTCGCGTATGGGGTCAAGGTCATGCACGCGGGCGCAGTTCGAGCGGCAGCTGTTATAAATGCGACAAGAGTAAACGATGAAGTAAATCAAAATTTAAATTGCGGGGACACAAGATTTAACGTGGAAAACCCCAATGCGGGAGAGTAAAAACGGGCGCCCGACCGACAAACACTTCTCACTATATATCGAGTGGTTACAAAAGCCGTATGGCTTTCTGAGAAGAATAATTGTGTTGTGTTGTTTCGGGAGGATTGGTCTACAAAATATATAGGGAGGAAAACTTTATGCCTCCACATCAATTAGCAATATAGTACTAATTGATGTCGCAAAACAAAGAAGCGGGCCTTCAGTAGGACCAATATGAATTTGGAACATATTCCAACAAACTCCACCTTGAGACAAATTCCTCTTGTAGCATAAATCAACACCTTCATCTGAACATAATAAAAAAAATATTTACGGCGCCACATAGCCTCTTGGGCTAATCATTAAACCAACTAAGCAGCACGGCTCAAAGCTTTGTCATCCGATGAGATGATCTTGCATACCTTTAACTTACCGAGATCACATCACGAACAAAAATGATACTTAATATCAATGTGCTTAGTCCTCTCATGGAACATCGATCTTTGGTAAGATAAATGGTATGCTCCCAAGAATCAACTCCACACGGCGCAGGACTTGACCATGTATTACGCACCATGGTAGACAAAGCAACAACGGTTTGTAAATAGCCCTCAACTCACAGCACAAGCGCCAACGGTGAACACATAACCGAGTAAGTGATCTTCTCTGTCGGATCGGCGGCATAATCGAGAATCAACATATCCAACAAGTCCCTTCGAGTTCTTCCAAACTCAACCAAGAATCTCTTTGTCCCTCAGGTGAAAATCCACGAATCGCCTCCAATGTTCTTTACGAGGATTAGACATATATCTACTAACCAAACTCATAGCATATGATAAATCCGGACGAGCAAACCATGGCATACATCAAAGACCCGCACTAGCATAAGGAACTCTTGACATGTACTCGCATCATGTACTAGGACACATTGTACGGTGACAATTTAAAGTGAGGTGCAATAGCAGACTTTGCATGATGCATGTTGAGTATTGAAGAACTTTCATAATTCTGGCGACTAAGAAATAGCAAAAGATTTTCTATCTCTAGTAATTTCCATGCCTAGAATTTTCTTAGCGGCACCAAGATCTTTCATATCAAACTCACTACTCAACAATTTCTTCAATTTAGTGATTTCAACATTACTCTTGGCCAATCAACATATCATCAACATATTAGATATATAGGTGATCCATTAACATGCTTGGCACGGCTATCATATTTTGATCTCTTAAAACCATGGCATAAATGAATCAAAAGCGGGGGATTTGCTTCAAACCATACAAGGATCTCTTGACTTGCAAAACAAACTTCTCCTTGGGTAATCAGGCTGGTCCATGTATATGTCCTCCTCAAGCTCTCCATGCAAAAATGCGGTTTTGACATCTTGCTCAAGCTCAAGATCATGTGAAGCAACAATACTACGAATGGTGCTATGACAAGCTGGAGAGAACAGACACCGGGAATTTGACTGTAGCCTTTTTGCTACTAACCTTGCCTTATACTTTGGAGCTCACTTGGAGATAAACCCTCCTTTCTCTTGAAGATCCAGACGGACTTGTCTTCTTTTTCTTAGGCAATGGAACAACATCCCAAGTGCAATTCTTCTCCAGAGACTGCATCTCTTCATGCATAGCTGAAACCCACTTCTCACGATCACCACAACCAATAGCTTCTTTGTAAGTGGTTGGCTCATGAACGGGATGGAGCATCAAGAAGATGTACTCCTCCAAGACCAGAAGCAATCGCAGGGACCAGGGAACGCCGAGGACGCCGAGGTGCGGGAGCCGGCGGAGGGTATGCTCCCGTAATCTTCGCGCAGGACGCATACAAGCATGTCATCTCCTTCGACTTGCTATCCGGCGCCGTGAGCACTCGCTCCCCTCCCTCCCCTCGCAAGATTTCTTCATCTTTTCGTTCACAGAGCAAGCAGGCCCACGGCCGTAGAAAAAAGCTGCAATCACCATGTGCTCAGCTCATCTGTTGCTACCCCTTTTTCACCTCAGATTTTTGCCCCTTTCTTTTTAAACCCGGGGCTCAATTACTCATGGTAAAAAAAAAAATCATGTCACGAGCAACAGGGTAATCTCTATTCCCCTTTTTGCTCTTAATAAATACAGGATGACCGAGACAACGTACTCCGAGCTAGAGAATCTGGGAAGGGTGTCCTTACTGCTCCTTTCAAGCTACTCAACAATCGCCTCGGAGTGATCTCGACCTACGCCGTGTACAAGTATGAGCTTCCCCAAAATGCCAGCCCACAGGAGCGCATTGAGGCTGCTATAGGGTAAGCTTTACATGAGTCTGCCCTCTTGTTTCCAGTCAGTAATCGTGCAACTGAATTAATGCCGGCCATTTTTGTTTTTTGGTGCAAACAGCTATTTGGGTGGCATATTTGACATTGAAGCGCTTGTTGATAAGTCGCTTCACCAACTCGCGGACAAGCAATCCATCATGGTGAACGTGTATGATACTACTAATGAGAGACCCATCAGTATGTATGGTTCGAATGATACAGGCAGTGGCATGTGGCGGGTCAGCAAACTCAACTTTGGTGACCCAACAAGGAAGCATGAGATGCACTGCAGGTGATTTATATCTTCTTCTAAGAAACCTGAAATTAAAACGTGTTGCCCCTGTAGTCTATTCTTTGTTGTCTCATCTGTTTCTCTTTAAATAGGTTCATTCAGAGCCCGCCTTGGCCTTGGATGGCAATAACGTCATCAATTGGAATTTTTGTGATTGGTTTACTGGTTGGATACATAATTCATGCTACTGCAAGACGGATTGCCAAAGTTGAAGATGACTTTCAGGAGATGAGTTTGCTCAAGAAGCGTGCAGAGGATGCAGACATTGCCAAGTCACAGGTGATTATCTTCGCTACTAATAATAGCTATGCATGTTTTGTGTTACTGTGTGTCTTGGAGGCCAAAGGCTTCTTCTTCTTCTTCTCTCTCCCTCTTTGAGATAGGGACCAAAAAATGGTACCTCATTAATTCAATGACTTCTTTGTATGCAGTTCTTGGCTACTGTTTCTCATGAGATCAGAACTCCAATGAATGGTGTTCTAGGTGAGGTTCTAGTCCATCTAAATTGTACAATAATCTTCTCATTGTTAATTAGAGTGAAAGGAGATATAATGTTTCCGATTTTGCAGGGATGCTCCAAATGCTTATGGATACTGATTTGGACACAACACAACAGGACTATGTTAGAACCGCACAAGCCAGTGGCAAAGCTTTGGTATCTCTCATCAATGAGGTTCTTGATCAGGCAAAGATCGAGTCTGGTAAACTTGAGCTTGAGGCGGTACCCTTTGATCTTAGAACAGTTTGTGATGACATTTTGTCTCTCTTCTGTGGGAAAGCTCAGGAGAAAGGACTGGAGGTAATCAAACATTACAGCCTTGCAGTCACGCTCTGCATTTTTACTGTATTTTATTATAATGCACTGACTTTTTTTTTTACAACATTTTTTTTTTTTTTACAACAATAAATGCACTGACTTTATTTTGGTTATTTCTCACTATGTCACACAACGGGTGCAGTTGGCAGTGTTCGTTTCTGACCAAGTTCCACAAACGCTAATTGGCGATCCTGGCAGAATGAGACAAATCATTACAAATCTTGTTGGAAACTCCATAAAAGTAAGATAATCACTATACATCAATAGCAAATGGAAATAGGATAACCCCTTGTATGTTTATATGCATTTGTTCTTCATTGGCTAAAAAGCTCTATATTCTCCACAGTTCACAGAGAAGGGTCATATCTACTTGACGGTTCATGTCGTTGAGGAGATTATGCATTGTTTGGAGGTTGAGACCGGAACTCAATATGCAAATACCTTAAGTGGCTACCCAGTGGCAAACTGGAAGCGCAGTTGGGGAAAACTTTCGACTTTTTAGTAGGGATCTGAACTCATCCGAGACGCCTTTTGCACCTGTGGCGTCGGACTCAATAAGCTTGATAATATCAGTTGAAGATACGGGTGTTGGAATCCCGTCCGATGCTCAGTCCCGTGTCTTCACCCCTTTCATGCAAGTAGGTCCATCCATTGCTCGCATCCATGGGGGGACTGGCATTGGATTAAGCATCAGCAAGTGCTTGGTCGGCCTCATGAAGGGAGAGATTGGATTTGCAAGTAAACCCCAGATCGGTTCTACTTTCACCTTCACTGCGGTGCTTACGAGGGCCCATTCCAGCGGAAATGACAACAAATCGTCAGAGTTTAAAGAGATCAATGCATTGGTGGTAGATCACAGGACCGTCCGTGCCAAGGTTACTAAGTACCATTTGCAGAGACTGGGAGTTCACACCGAATTCACAACTGACCTAGATCAGTATATTTCTTCTAAAATTAATTGTGGAGCACAGATTGCAAAGCTAGTGCTCATTGACAAAGAAACCTGGCTGAAGGAATCCCACTCTATGCCTCTTTTGGTTACTAAATTGAGGAACAAAGATCAGCCGGACTCCACAAAGTTATTTCTTTTGGAGAACCCTAAAAGTTCTGTCAAAAGCAATTCACATATAGTCAAGGAATATAACTTGAATGTAATTATGAAGCCACTTCGTGCAAGCATGCTTCAGGTTTCGCTACAAAGAGCATTGGGTGGGATAGATAAACTGCATTGCAGGAATGGGCTAGTTGGCAATTCAACACTGGGCGGCCTTCTTCACAAGAAACAAATCTTAGTGGTTGATGACAATATTGTAAATCTCAAGGTTGCTGCAGGTGCTCTGAAGAAATATGGCGCAGAAGTAAATTGTGCTGATAGTGGGAAGAAAGCAATCACACTGCTGAAACCTCCTCACAGTTTTGATGCTTGTTTCATGGACATACAGATGCCCGAAATGGATGGGTGAGTTTTATCTTTGTATACACTCATATCTCACCATACTTTAGACACCATCTGTACCTATATTCAGTTGCTCTTGTCATGGATTTACATTTTCTTTCTCTCTTGTGTCATGCATTTGGTACCTTGCAGATTTGAAGCCACAAAAAGGATTAGAGTGATGGAAAGAGATCTAAATGAGCAAATAGAACGTGGAGAAGCCCCACCAGAATGCACAGGGGTCCGGCAGTGGCGAACACCAATATTAGCCATGACAGCAGATGTTATCCAGGCGACACACGAACAATGCTTGAAATCTGAAATGGACGGTTATGTTTCTAAGCCATTCGAGGGCGAGCAATTGTACAGAGAAGTAGCTCGCTTTTTCCTAAATCAGAACCAAGGTCATTAGGTAGGCTTATATGGAGTGTAAAATAGTGGAGGATATCGGCAACGGTTCACCCGTCGAGGCTGAAAGAATTTTGTCAGAGATCCCATGTTCTTGAGAGTAAGTTATTGACTTTTCTAGTTTCTTAGGAGTTCATTTTCCCCTAGTTTCTTCTTTCTTTTCCATGCGGTAACATGTCTGGCTGTTGTTATGCACGGTTATAATTCATGGCATGGAAAGTGCACTAAAAATATAAAACGGTCAATATCATTTAAGTTTTACATCACCATTGCTTCGCATTGCTACAGGTGGGCATCAATTCGCAGAGTTAGGGGCCCTATTAAAACACTAGAAATCCTGGGATGTGGCCTCCAGTTAGGTATATTTATTCCGAATAATATCATTATTTAATAGACATGTCAAGGTTTATATTAAGAAAAAACAAAACTTAAATCATTTAAGAATCAAAATAGTGCAGCTTGACAGCTATCAAGATCTAAAAAGCCTACTATTATCTTGGCAACACCTTTTTTTGTTGAAGCTGTTGGTAGGGGTTCTAATGAACTGTGACGCTTTCTTAAAGCAAGCTCTGATGTCTATATTTTAGAGCTCATTAATCATTATTATAAGTCCATGGAATCCTTCAGGTCTAATGTCATGTTTCTTCTCATTCTTTCAGGTGGAAGCACTTTAGGCTGGAGATGGAACCACCCATGTTGGGTTCCTTGGACACCTGACCAAGCTGCAAAACTAAATGTGCATTGTCTTGAATTAAGATGCATGTGCAGCTATTTACTCGACAATTTGCTGAGGTCAAGACGTGTGAAAAAAAAAATCAGCTGCATTCACTAACTGCAGATGTCCTCTGCCACTATAATATAGAGTAGGGAGAGAAGTTTTCCTTCCCCCGGAAGGCACGGCTGTACATATTAGGTATTGGTTGTTTGTGCAGGCATTTCTTGGCATTTTGTTATGCATCATCTTCGGTCTGTATGGGTCGAAGCTGTAAAATGTAAATGACACATTCAAAGATGGAAGTTTTGTTTGACAAAAAACATCAGTCGCCATCAGCTTGTCGTCCTGAGGTTCTCTCTCCTGCTACTGGTTCTCTCAACCAGCCAATTATTCTTCTAAAAACTGCCTGTTGGTGTGGCTTTATCTGCTGAGATGGCTTTTGCCTGATGTCACGGAGCTTGTTTAATGTGTGGCCTGGAGCATATTGCGACGGTACCTAACTGCCGCAATATGTTAATCGCCCCAAAAGGTCCAAAGTGATGCACTTGATTGCTGCTGTTTAAACTAATGCCAGTGGTTACAAACGCCTAACCCTCTGGTTCTTGCACCATCAATGGAGCCTGCCAGTCGCTTTGTGTTTGTCCGGTTCAGTGCTTTACACCAGTGGCTCGCACCCTGCTTGATTGTTTATTTTGTTGGCAGTTGCTTGAGCCATCTGAATTCTGATCACGAAAGTACGAGAGAAGTTTAATGCTAGGATGCTTCTTTGATCGCTGCTCCATTAGAAAGCTGATGCCAAAGGCATGAAACAACTGGCGTTGAACTGTTTAACTGTTGGAATGTCACTGTCTTGAAGAACAAATGGATGATTGGAGCGAACATATTAACTGGCAAAATTGATCAGTCATCATCCCATGTGTAAACGATGGAGTATTTCTAGTCGGTACTAGAAAATGGCAACTGAAAGATTCCTTGCAACATTCACTTGGCTAAAAATTACAGTAGTTTTTTTACAACAAAAATTACAATAGTTAACCCCTATTTACTACCATATAGTACAAATTTACTACAAACCTACTGCGTGAAGGTAGTACATAGGGCAATCGAATACAGTGCTGCTCAGACCTCATCTACCATGCTCAGGCTCTACCAAGTCTTCACCTTAACTTCCAGCCAAAAGTCAGCTATTGCACATGACGTTGCTATGTACACTCAAACAGCGTCCAGCATGAAATTTTCAGTTTTTCTCGGGATCCACTGTCCATTCAGTCACCAAGGCTTTACTTTACCCAGACAACCGATGTTCAGATCATTCATTAAGGGAGATAAGCAATCAGTGGGTGGACTTGTGCTTTTGCCGTTTGCTCCATCACTATTGTCTTAACACAAGCATTACTTTTCATGATCATCCTGCGATGGGAGAACCCTGTTTTAGTTAGTCCTAAATGAACAATAAAGCTACCTTTTCCTTTTCTGGAATCATTTTATAAACTTTTCGTGCAAGTCTTTCATCATGGTAGGTGCGGTACTATAAGTTTCTGAGAAGAAAGATATTTACCTTTGCTTGTTGGTACCTCTTGAGCATCCTACGGTACTGCTCCATTGCTTTAGGGCTACCAAGGATACATGATACCCTTGAAACAGCTTCATCAATGGCTGTTTCCACTCTGAGCTTCCGGAAAACCTTGGCAACGTCTTCGTCGACCTCTTCATCAATAGGCATCGCCCCAGAATTGAATCCACGCAAACCAACACCTTTACGGTACCACCGTATCATCACCTTCTCCAGGACACCGACACTTGAAAGTAATTCCTTGTACTTCTTTCTTTCTTGATGAGCTCTCACCCGGGCCTATCAGGATGACAATAAGAATTACCAACTTGAGGTTTTAATACATATTGTGATTACTCTGCACATGTTACATACACTTGAGAGATCTGATCACTATAAGCACAACATTGCAAAAAGACTTACCTGTATCCTGACAACATTATTTTCGTATCCTCATGAACTCTTTACGTTTTTCCAGCACCTGAAGTTCTTCTGGATAGATAATGCAGCTTTCTCCAGCATACCATGTGAAATTGCTCTTGTCTCACTAATGGACAAGCAGCTATTTCTGTTCTGAAGAGCCATCTCTTTCTTTTTCTTAAAGGAAAAAATTCGGAATGCAGCTTGTATGCGTCCTGCAGCCTGAACTGCATTCCGGACAGCTCCTAGGGAATCCTTAAGTGCAAGTTGATCATCAGTTCCACCATGCACGTGGCTGCTTTTGTCTGATATTCTGTCCACAGCACGACATATCCCCTCTTCCCTAGAATCAAGTTTTCCATTTTCTTTTGATTCAATTGAATCAAGATGAGTTGTTAATTGTGCTTCTGAAAGGAACGCAGATAGGCCCTTGAATCCATATGCCAAAGCTATTGAAGCAGGTGTTTTGGCAGCAGGATCCTCTGATGTCGGATGTGAAAGTGCACCAGCTGCTGCACCAGCAGTAAGAAGAGCTGCCACCATATCTTCTCTGTTTTTTTAATAGAAAACTATGATGAAGTCAGTAAGAAAAATAGCTTAGAGAAAACCATTACACAAGAGATCAATTTGCCAAAATTGTGCAAGCAAAATTTTGTGTACAGGTCCAAAAATAAGAAGGCTCCTGGCAATGAACACAAGGGAATGGTAAATAGGAGAAAATTAACCAACAAGATCCACTTGAAACTTGAACATGAAAAAAATAGCATTACGCTGCATATGATGTAAAGAGTTTTGTATACCTGCCAAATCTTGCAGCCCAATGTAGAGCAGTCCATCCATTTGCATCACGGTAGTTTATAGGCACTCCAGAATTAAGCAGTGGCTTCAAAGCCAAGACATATCCCAAGGCTGCAATCATATGTATAATACTGTGGTATTGCTTAGGAAGCAAATGGTCTCCATCAATATTCTGTTCACATTTAGATGACAGCCATTGCTTAAACTTGTCATTAAGCAATGCTAACATGACACAATTTACTGTATTCTCAGGGTCCAGCTGCTCATACGTCTTCTTTATGATATCCATTTGGTTGATTTGGAATACACAGCCGAGATTTGGGAGTGGCGAGCTAAAATTTGAAAATAGCCCACAAGCATGACCATCAAAAAGCATCTGAACATAATGTAGTAACAGTGACAGCTCATCACTACTTTTGGTAGGTATGTGATGGTAATCTCGTGCTTCATTGCAGGGGTTCCTGTTTCCATCAATCATGCCTTTGGTAGGCTTTTCAAGGAATTCAAATTCTCGTGCTTCACTACAGGACTTGCCATTCCGTCGATCAAGCACATTCTCACTTTTCCAGCATTAAGGCATGGAGTATGGCAACGGATGACACCTTGCTGGATAATTTCCACAGGTACCTTAACATCACCAAACAGCACTTCCCATGAACTGTGAGGGGATTGCAAAGGAAGTCTCCTACAATGACAACCTGCATTACATTTTCATAAGTCCACAACCATTGTAGTTCTCGACACAGGTTTGTCCCAACTGATAGTTTCTTTTTCGTTTCATTGGGTCCACTAATGGCAGTCGCAGGTAATAAGATCATTTGAATCATTGAACACTTTATTAATTCCTATGCAGAAGCCTAAAACAACTTATATTTGCAATCAGAGTATGAAGTACCACATGAGGATATGGACGTGTTGTTCAATATCATGCCAACAGAAAAGAAGAAAGAAGGATACATGTTGCAGTAATTTAATCAAGACCAGTAATGCCATATGATACCTTTGTACTTTCAGAAGAAAAGGCTGATTCTGGAGAAACCTCATGGATTTTGAACCATTGATTTTCAGTCAATGTCATACACGCTGGATGCAGAATTGCCTCAAGTTGATCCTCCTCTAACCATGTGTCTGAATATTAAAACAAAAACATAGATGCAACAAATCCTAAGAAAGATTCCCACTATGTCTCAGCCAGTTCTTAGCAATGAAATAATTAGAATACATGTGTTACTGCACCTGAATTCTTTAGCACATCAATAGCACTGGGACATGGGTAGGTTCCACTTCCATTGATATGATCTTCACCGGAGTCCAGCACAGCAAAGATATCATCAAGATTCCTAGAAGTGTCTAGCTCCTCACTCTGAATCCCAGGAAAAATATTAGGCTCATTATTTGCTGGAACTTCCTCAGGATTAACATCACAATCTTCTTTGTCTTCCAGACTCAGCTGCATTTTAAGCTTCCGCAAGGCTGCCTTATTTTGAATCAAATCAGATTCACTTGCACTAGTTCGGGAACTAACTTCTTCCGCTGATCCCGGACTGCATGAATTGGGACATTGTACAATTAACTCACTTGTCCAACCAGGTGAACTATGTGCTTCAGCTCTGCTAGCACTGCCATTCTGATTTGATGTTGAAGAATCATTTCGTGCAGACACTGAAATGCTGCCCTGGTAAGCAACCAATAAATAAAGGTGAGACACATGAAAAACTAACTTTAATGTCATGGATTCAATCACTCTAGTATTAACTGCATTAGATTAAAAAGGCGAGTTAACTGTTGAAAAACTGGTTCTTAGTGACAAGGATTAATCATTTTTTTTTCTCAAACACGTAGGATTAATCAATCATTTTTTTTTTCTCAAACAAACGGGTAAGAGCCCATACAACATACCGACCCACACCCAGAAAGAAACAAGTGGATTAATCAATCATTTAACCCAATAAGTTCAATGATCCAATGCCAGTCTTGATCTCTAAGATCATAGACTGTCAAAGTAGAATAACGTCTGGGAAATAGAGCAAAAAATGAATCCCCCCCCCCACCCCTCCTCATTATTGAGCACCAAAATTGCATATTTTCATTGACATAAGAAAGAGAAAAGAAGCCAAACCTCTAGAACATCCCTATAATGGACAAGGACAATGTGTTCATAAGCCCTGCAAAGATGGATAGCTTTTATCAAGATGCAAATTGATTTACGTACTGACCAATGAGATTCAATTAAAACAAAACAGATCAAACCACAAGTACAATAAGTCATAACAATAGCAGGTATAATATCATCATTGCAGGGCATTATGACTGGTATAACACCATCAGTGCATTAAGAAAATGCATCGCCTTATGTACAAAAAAAGAATGAGAGTTGAGAGTAGATAATTCTTACGGATCCAGCATCCAATATATTCGCCTCTGAAATGTAGGATTTTGTTCTCCACGAGCATAGTAGCAATTTAGTGCATCCACATTATTAACCTGAAATTTCCAGCATCAGAATTAAAGGGGAGGAAATTTGTGCATCCACATTATTAACCTGAAATTTCCAGCATCAGAATTAAAGGGGAGGAAATTTGTACATTATGAAGGAGCATTAGGTACACATCCAATTACAAAATTGTCTTTTTTTTTGTACAATCCGTCCGATTCAGTTTGAGTACAAACCAAATATTATTGTCTTATCAAGGTGACTGCTCCCAAGCATATTCTGAGCAACATTCATATCAATTAACTTTTGGAGAGATCTCTAACCTAGACATGAACATAACACAACAGTTCACCAAAAGGGTAAATGAACAGACCTTAAGACGCTCATGAGCTTCATTAATGGTCTTCCCATTCTTCTTCTTTTGCCATTCGTATCCATCACTTCGGAAGTACCGGAGTACTCTACGATTGAAGAGAAACCAAGAACCACCTGCAGGTTTCAAATTGGCACGCTGATTCACATTCAGGGCTAAAACAACCAAGCGCAAGCTTTGGTTATATATTTACAGTCCAAAACCAAAGGATTGATTTATTACTCTGTGGCATCTGAGGGGTCTTATGTGAGATCGTGAACAACTCATGATTCTGCAGTATTGTCAGAACTTCTTGAGGCTTTAGCCAGCGGGTCTTCACTACCTGTTGTAGCTTGTCTATGTCTAATCCTGAACAATAAAACCATAGGCAAGACCATTTGTTAACAAGAGATAGCAAACTACAACATGAAAAACATTTACAACTCGAAGATCACAATTAAATAGAAGCATTCACTGGGTGGTTAACCACCATTCAATTTGGTACATCAACCAACCTCCAAATTTATGACCATTTGGCATACAGATCAAGTGGTACAGCCGTATTTGTAACCATCCTATGCATTTATGAGCTTTCCATCTAAGTAATTTTAAACGTTGGATCGTGAGTTATATGCAGGTTGCACTCAAATGGTTGTGTGCAGGGCAATACTCTTTTTTTAGGCTACTTCAATAATGAACACACACTTGACAAGAGAGCGCCGGAAATCTCAGGCCACTGAAGTGAGCATTAGAAGTCCATCCCAAAATAACCCCGGGTGGCGCGTGGTCGCGCTCAAATAGAAATAAAGAAGACAGATATGGAAAAGAGCTTTTTTAAAAATGTTTTCGCAGAAATTACGCTTGCTAACTTGGTTCTTCAAACTTGTTATTAGATTAAAAAGGCATATAAAGTGAGGGACCAGTAGCATTTCACACTAGTAATATATCAGACAAACAAAATCAATGGTTAGACAGTTGCATTTGTCGATCAAAAGAGGCACTTTCAGGAACCCTGCCGCAACCCCCTTCTTCCTCGACCCCACAAGACATCATTCGAAGAACGCTCAAAAGCATCGAAAGATTGCAACTTTGAAGCGAGGCTTCGTGGGACTCGGCGTTTACCTTGCTGCTGCTGGTGGTGCTGCATCGCGCCGCGCCGGCAAGTCCTCGCCCGGTCGCCCCGCTCAGAGCGAATCCAGCAAGAACTCGCGGCGGGGCCGAGGCCGATTTAAACCCTGTGGGATGGTCCCCCCTCTCCTCTCTTCTCCTCGCCCACCCAGTTGCCCGGAAGTCAAGTCCAAGTCGCCGCCGAGTGGCAGTTCAGTCGCGAGACGCGCAAACTCTTCTTCTTGTTGCCAGGCGATAGCAACGCGCCGACTGATGGGGGAGAGGGATGGATCGATGAATAATGGAATTGAACGAGAAGAAACGATGAACACGTGAGAGCAGCCGGAGGAAAGGGGAAAGTGCGCGCCACGGCGACAGATTCCCCTGGCCGGCCCAGCGCGAGCGCAACGCGGCGGTTGCTGAGTTTTTTTTCCCCCTTCTCTCTCTCTCTCTCTTCATTCACCGGTTGATTGAGGAGGGAGGCGGCGGATCTGCAATCGGCGCCGCTGGATTGCTGGAGGCTGGACCGGACCGCGCCCGGGCTGGCTCGGTGTCAGTGTCGCAAGCACACATGCCACGGACAGGAAAGGACAAGCGTTGCCGCAGTTGGAGGCTTGGAGCCTGCCCAGCCCAGCGAGGAGGGAGGCGCTACCTCTGCGTCTCCACCATGAGAGGGACAGTAGTAGGTGACACCATGACAAGCATGCTTTCGCCTTTAATTAAACAAAGCTCTACTAAAACCAGGGCTTATCTGGTTGTACCGGCCACATCAAGAACAGCATTATGTCATTATGGGAATCTTGAAACGAAAACTTGCAGCTGCAGGGTGGAGTAGTATTACTTGGGGGGCCAAACCGGCCGGTAGTGTTCATCCTTGACGTATCTATCATACGCGATCTATGGCAGCCTCGCGTTGTTTATGTAGCTTAGTTACATTCAACCATTCCTGTTCGGAATTGAACTCAATTATCCCGTAAGTTCCTCGAACTCAATTATCCCTAAGTCCCTCTAGCCCCAAGGAAATTGAATGATTTATAAGCCTGTTGACGCAAAAACATGGTCGCACCAACATATCAGCGGGCTTTGGACGCTCTAAAAGTTGCAAAGCGCCTACACAAATAGCAAGGTTCGAAGCGTGACCGGCCAAATCGATGTAGAGACTGAATAGGCCGATGTAGAGTTCGATCTTGGCTGAAAACGCTCCCAAACCACCTTCGGAAGGATTCATCAGGAGTAAGCACATGGAGGATCTCCAAGAACCAGCAAGGTCGTCTATGATGTCAACAATTCTTGTGGAGAGAAGTGTCGAATAGCAGAAAACCAGATAGGAATTAGGGCAAAGATAGATATGTTGTATTCTTTGATCGAATGGGTAGATGGGTTCAATCGGTCATGATCCTCAGATATATGGAGAGGGGGTGGTCCTATCTCTTTATTAGTAAATAACTAAATACGTTAAAAAAAAAAAAGCTGCCCAAAACACAATCTACAGTCAGTTTGGTACGGAATCCAGTATGAACCAGACAACCCCGCTAAGGCGGTTTTCACGGGGCCTCGTGGGTGCTTGGGCGATGGGAGGCCGACCGGGCGTAGGCCGGCCTGGTGACTTCGGCTAAGCCGAGTGGAAGGTGACCGTGAGTCCCCCGGTCGCTAGCCGGTCCGGACGCCCGCCTGAGCCGAGTGGCAAAGGAAGCCTGGTCTGGCCGAGGCGGTTAAGCCGGTTGGGCTAGCTCGTCGTGGCTCACACTCTTCTCCATGTGATTCCTTGCCTTGTTTGCGACGCCACTTGACCTTGATCATGTCCGTATGTTCATAACACGCTCATGTTACCTAAAATCCTCTATGACATTTTTGAGTGTCAACAAAGTCCTTACTCGTGGAGTACTTTCTAACCGTCTACAACAAGACAATTTTTTTTTATGAATCCCCATCAAGACATTATGCTTGGTCCATAGTGATTGTGATTGGAGACACGTGGCGAGTGAATCGCTTGCCGTCAGTTGATTGGAAGTGTGAGTTGACGAGCTCATCTGACGATTCACTTAGGGGGTGTTTGGTTTGTGAGACTTTTTTTTTTGTTTGGACTAAAAAAGTCCCTAGCTAGCAAACAAATAGGGTGGTTGTTTTACTACTTTTTGCTTAAAGTACCTAAAAGACTCTTAAAAGTCTCTGAGACTAAAAAAAGTCATGGACTATTAAACCAAACAGGATCTTATACTATACAAGTCTGAAGTCAATCCAACTTTATTTTTTTGAGCATAAGTCAATCCAACGTTAGGCATTACTCCCTCCCTCCCACCGAGTTTGTCACCCCGGATTCCGTGTCATCTTTTTTTCGATGCTTCGTCTTATTCAATTTTTTTACACAAATATAATTTATTTTGTTACAATTTATTTTATCAATAAAAATACTTGAATATTGATTAATTTATTTTATGATTCGCATAAATATTTTGAATAAGACGGATGGTCAAACATGAAATTTAAAAGTCAAAAACGACAAACTCCATGGGACAGAGGGAGTAGACATTATGTGCTCTTTGGTAAGCATATTCGTGGTACATTTATGTGCGTGCGGCACGTACTCCCTCGGGATGGTATTAGAAGTCGTTTAGGGACAAATGACACGGTCTCCAAAACACAACTTTGACCTCTTATTATTATAAAAATATTTATGGAGATGTGATATATGTATACTTTTATTAAAGTATTTTTTAAGACAAATCTATTCATATAATTTTTACATTTACAAACTCAACAAAGCTTAAAAGTTATTGATAATTTATATTCCCGATGTTTGACTCAAACCTTGTTTAAAACGACTTCTAATACCATCCCGAAGAGTATACACTATAATAAAAAACACAAAAGACATTAGACAAGTATGCTTACGCACGTGTGGACACGGATGTTACCGATTGAATCGTATCCGTACGGGGCAGAGATCCAGCAACGGAACTGTCCTGTCGCAGCCAACGGCTTGATCGATGGGACCCGGCATGTTCACACTTCCTTCTCACCCTGCTTTGTTTTGTCGTGCCTTGACCGTTGACCGATACGATCCATGTCGTCGATGCTTTGCATGCATGATGCATCTGTTTCGCTGGAACAACTAGCTCCACAAGTCCCGGTTTCTCACTCTCTCACTCAAGTCGACTTCGGAAGGCATGTGTGCCAGTGCCTTGCACTGTTTACTTTGCTGGCTTGCCCTTGCTTGACTCAGCAAGTTTGTATTGTCTGTTCCGGCGGTTTAGTGTGGAAACTATCCACATTATTCCATCCCAATCCACAATATGGATTGTGGTGGATTAGGGTGCTAGGAAGCATGGCTTGAGAGTGTTTGGGATGAAGGCTCCACATAATCGTATTAATATTAATTATTATCAAATACTCCCTCTATTTCAAATTGTAAGTAGTTTTGACTCTTTTAGGTACATAGACTCTAGACACATGGTAAAAGCTATGTATATCCATAGCAAAAAGTCAGAACTATTTATAATTTGTAATTTGAGTGAATGAGAGTTATATTTATATTTGTTATGGAATATATATATCTTACTTGTTTGGAGTTATGGATGGTGATACTATTATGCATAAATTAATCAAACCTAAGATAGTTTGACTTAGAACAAAATAGAATTATACAGGCAGTAAGACCATACTATACCCCCTCGTCTTAAAGAGTTTATCTCTCTCTTCACGAGTACTCCCTCCATCCCAGATTAAAAGTCGTTCTAGCGAAGCAAAAATACTCACGTAACCCTATTCCAGGTACCTTCATCGTGCTACTCTCCTTGTCCATAGTCATTGAATGAGCCAGCTGCATGCTACTGCGAGTTGCTACAAGCTACAAAGCTGCAAACCGTAGCTGCTCAGGTGTGGCTCTAGCATCTCAAACGTCTTGTATACTGAGACATCCTTCAAACGCTAAAACGACTTGTATATTGGGGACGAGGGGGTAATATTTATAAAAAAATAAATAAATAAAACACCATTAGTTTATTGTAATAATGCTATTTAGAAACAAAAATATTAATGCTATATTTTATAAATCTAGTTAAACTTAAAATTACTTGATTTACCATAAGATGATACTACGTGTACCCTTGCAACGGACAGAGGACACTGTATTTACACTCCCATTATTTTTTGCTGATGATGAGCGGGTCCACCTAGTCAATGGTCTATCGACTCCGACAGTTCCATTGCCAACTAGCATGCAGACTGTAGTTGCAGCCGTACATCCAGAGGGCTGGATGAGGGCCACCGGGTGATCGATCTCTCACCAAAGACAAGGGTTTTTCTGCGATAAGGACCAACAAAAAGTTAATGGATGCCTGCACGGCACCGAACAAATGTGTACCACCGTACCGACTGGCAAAGAGAAGTAAATTACTGTCATCAAGATGAATCCAACCAAAGGACTGATGATTAATTGAAGGCTAGGTGGGTCTGCCTATATACTCCCTCCGTCCAATTGAGTTTGTCACCCGGATTCCGTCGCCATCTTATTCGATCTTCGCCTTATTCAAATTTTTACATAAATATAATTTATTTTTTTACGACTTATTTTATCAATGAAGATACTTGAATATTGATTAATTTATTTTTTACGATTTGCATAAATATTTTGAATAAGACGGTTGGTCAAACATGAAGTTCAAAAGTCAAAAACGATTTTAACCCATGGGACAGAGGGAGTATCTTTGAAAGTTTTATTAACAAATGCAGCAGCTTTACCCATTTACTGCCACCTTCCTTCCAAATATTACAAGTTTAGTCCTAGTCAAACTATTTTTATATGTAAAGAAATTACTACATCATAATGTAGTTTCAGATTTGCTCAAAGCTAACTTATTTTAAGTGAGACTAGTAATAAATTTATAAATTTATAAATATATTAACAATCATGGCTCCAAATAAATATCTCATGAAAATATATTTCATGTCGAATCTTGTAATGATTATTATTTCATATGATACTAGGAGAGATTCCCAGCGTTGTCGCAGGTAACGAAGGAGAAATCTATGAGTTAGAATATTACTATCACTCTCCTATTTTTTTTTTCTTTCTTTTTCCCTTTTTTCATTCTCTTTTTTTTCTTTCCTCTATACCAACTACCATCGGGTGACATGCTTACATGTCGAGATAACTTCTTAGTGTGGGTTCTCTATAG
>JADLZK010008285.1:0-127500 GCA_015847255.1 Hyparrhenia diplandra
GTGTTGTGGAAGGTGCAAGTCCTGTCCGCTCTCAAAGGGGCACGGCTTGCGACGTTCATCCAGCCCGGGGCGACTCCACCGGCGATGTACCTCCCACCCAAGGAGGCCTCCAAGAAACCTGGTGATGATTCGAAGCTTGAAGACCCCGTGGAGAATCCTGAGTATGAGACATGGATGGCCAAGGACCAGACCGTCGTGTCCTACATCCTATCCAACTTGGGGCGTGAGATCCAATCTCAAGTCTCAACGAAGACGACGGCTGCCACCAGCTGGGCGGCCATCGAGGAGATGTTTGCATCTCAGAGCCGTGCGCGGTTGATCGCCACAAGAATGGCGTTGGCGACCACCACCAAGGGCGCCTCCTCCATCAGCTACTACTTCACCAAGATGAAGGGTCTGGCGGATGACATGGCATCTGCTGGACGGAAGCTGGAGGACGACGAGCTGGTGTCCTACATCCTCATCGGTCTCGACGATACGTACGAGTCGGTGATCTCGGCGGTGTCTGCCCGAGTCGAGCCCATCACGTTGGGCGAACTCTACACGCAGCTTGTCAGCTGTGAGCAACGCAAGGAGATGAGAGATGGTGGCGGTGGCAATCAGTCATCTGCCAACCTCGCTGCCAAAGGAGGCGGCCGCGGGAACGGTGGCAACTCCCGTGGCGGGTTCACACCTGGCAACGGCCGTGGGGGCTTCACCCGCGGTGGCAAGGGAGGTGGTGGTCCAAGCCGGCCAGGCAAGAACTTCCAACCTGGTGTCATTTGCCAGATCTGTGGTAACGAAGGACATCTTGCTCATCGCTATTTCAAGCACTTTGATTCGTCTGTGAACGGTCCTCCTACCAAGTCGGCTTCATCTGCCATGACCCACTCGTATGGGGTGGACTCGAACTGGTACATGGACACGGGCGCTATCGACCACATCACTGGAGATCTGGAGCGTCTCACCGTGCGGGACAAGTACCATGGTGGTGACCGTGTGCATGCTGCAAACGGCACAGGTATGGAGATCTCTCATGTCGGTCACAGTACTTTGCATTCCCCCACTAGTCAGATTCATCTAAACAATGTCCTACATGTTCCTTCCACACATAAAAATCTAGTATCTGTGAATCGTCTAGCCAGAGATAATCAAGCCTTTATCGAGTTTCACCATGATTACTTTGTTGTTAAGGAACAGAAGACGAGGAGAATGCTCCTCAGAGGTCCATGTGAAGGGGGCCTCTATCCAGTTCATGCCGCTACGACACAGCCACCACCAGAATAAAGAAGCCCATGCCGTCTTCAAGCCATCTGCCTCCGTCTGGCATCACCGCCTAGGCCATGCTGCTTCGCCTGTCGTAGCTCGCGTCCTTAGTCAGCATAAGCTTTCTTTTGTTAGAGATTTGGATAATAAACATGTTTGTGATGCTTGTCAATTGGGTAAATGTCATCAATTGCCCTATCCTCGGTCCTCTAGTGTGTCTACTAGAGCCTAGGAACTTGTGTTTTCGGATGTTTGGGGGCCGGCACCTACATCAGTTGGCCGGCACTCCTATTATGTTTCATTCATTGATGACTTCTGCAAATTCACTTGGATTTATCTCTTGCGTCACAAGTCTGAAGTTTTCCAGTGTTCCACTGATTTTCAAAAAATGGTGGAACGGCAATTTGACTGCAAAATTCTTGCAGTTCAGAGTGATTGGGGTGGGGAATATAGATCCCTAAACTCATTTTTTCAGCGTATAGGCATAGCTCACCACATATCTTGCCCTCATGCACACCAGCAAAATGGGTCAGCCAAACGCAAACATAGGCACATCGTTGAGATGGGTCTCACACTCTTAGCTCATGCATCCATGCCTCTGAAATTTTGGGATGAGGCTTTTCTCACGGCTGTCTATATCATAAATCGATTACCCACCAAAGTCCTAGATAATGAAACACCTCTCTCACGCTTGTATGGTCAAAACCCAGACTACACCTACCTAAGAACTTTTGGTTGCGCATGTTGGCCCAACCTTCGCCCCTATAATGATCACAAGCTTCAATTTCGTTCCAAACGGTGTGTATTCCTAGGGTATAGCAACTCACATAAAGGGTTCAAGTGCTTAGACCCAGGGGCTGGTTGAGTTTATATCTCTCGAGATGTGGTGTTTGATGAACATGTCTATCCCTTTTCTAGCCTTAGCCCAAATGCAGGTGCTCGGCTGCGCAAAGAGCTCACACTTCTACCCGACATCCTCCTCAATCCTACTTCCAACTTTGGGGATGCACGTATTCGTGACCTTCATGAGTCCTCTCCTGAACCTACTGATTCTTTGCTTAAGTCATCTGCAGATTATAAACAGGTTGCTGGCGAAAATCGAACCAAAAATGGTGAAAACTCGAGTAAAAATGGAGTTGGAGCGGTGGCCATTGGGTATGATCGCATGTGTTCCCGGGGCGGCGACAGCAGCGGATCCGAGGGTGATTCGCCTGCTGCCCCTGACGGCGGTCCGAGCGTATCCAGCTCGGGATCGGCGCCGGATCAGGCTTCAGCGTCGGTGGAAAGCGGCAGTCCGCTGACGCCTGGATCTTCTAACCGAGCTCGACGCCACACGTCTCACCAAGCGGGTTCGTCTCGCCACAGCAAGATCCCGGTGTGCCTGACCCTGGATCCGGTGTGGTGTCGGATCGATCCGGTGCGGCAGGTGATTCTGTGCCTGTCTCTACTTCCACCGGTACTCCTCCTTGCAACGGCCGGCGACCCGTCTTCAACATGAGATTGTCAAGCCTAAAACCTACACTGATGGCACGGTTAGGTGGGGTATGGTGACTACAGTTCCTAATGGTGAGCCTGCTACAGTCAATGAAGCCTTGCAGCATCCAAAGTGGACTCAAGCTATGCATGATGAATATCAAGCTTTGCTCAAGAATCAAACCTGGCATCTTGTCCCAAAACCGAGAGGTCGTAACATAATTGGGTGCAAATGGGTGTACAAGATCAAAAGAAAGGCAGATGGTTCAATTGAGCGCTATAAAGCTCGGTTAGTTGCAAAGGGTTTCAAACAATAGTATGGGATTGACTATGAGGAAACGTTTAGTCCAGTGGTAAAAGCAGCTACCATCCGGTTGATTCTCTCCATTGCCGTGTGCAACAATTGGTCCCTGAGTCAATTGGATGTGCAAAATGCTTTCCTTCATGGTGATCTTGATGAAGAGGTCTATATGTATCAACTGTCCGGTTTTGTTGATAGCAAACATCCATCCTATGTGTGCAAGCTTGACAAAGCTCTCTACGGTTTGAAACAAGCCCCAAGAGCTTGGCATGCTAAACTCTGTGCAAAGTTGACAGCATTGGGTTTTATCCCGTCCAAGGCTGACACCTCCTTGTTCTACTATCGGAAAGGTAGTCTTGTCATGTTTGTTTTGGTGTATGTTGATGATATCATCGTTGCCAGCTCTGATCCAAGGGCTACAAGCATTCTGCTCACCAACCTTCAGAAGGATTTTGCCTTGAAAGACCTTGGGCCTCTGAATTTCTTTCTTGGGCTTGAAGTAAAGAGGAATGGTGCAGGAATTCTGCTCTCCCAAACCCGGTATGCCTCGGATATTCTTGCAAGAACCTGTATGACAAATTGCAAGGCTGTTGACACACCACTTCCTAGCACTCAGAAGCTCAGTATCATGGATGGTGATCCTTTGGGAGCCGAGGACTCCACTAGATATCGAAGCCTTGTGGGTGTGTTACAGTATCTTACCTTGACAAGGCCTGACATATGTTTTGCTGTGAATAAAGTGTGTCAGTTTCTCCATGCTCCCACAACAGTCCACTGGACGGCTGCCAAACGTATTCTTCGATACATCAAAGGTACCTTGTCTACTAGACTCAAGATTGGGCCATCTAACTCACGGATTGTGAGTGCATTCTCTGATGCTGACTGGGCTGGTTGTGTGGATGACCGACGCTCGACAGGAGGGTTTGTTGTGTATCTTGGTGGTAACCTCATTTCATGGACATCTCGGAAGCAGCCCACTGTCTCCCGATCAAGCACAGAGGCGGAATACAAGGCACTTGCCAACGCAACGGCAGAAATGATGTGGGTTGAGACACTTTTAACTGAGCTTGGCATCTCTCATCCTCGGATGGCACGACTTTGGTGTGATAATCTGGGTGCCAAGTACCTTTCTGCCAACCCAGTCTTTCATGCAAGAACAAAACATATTGAAGTTGATTTTCACTTTGTGCGTGAGCAACTAGCCAAGAAGTTATTGGATATACGATTCATTAACACCGGTGATCAGGTTGCCGATGGTTTCACGAAGGCGCTTCCTGTTGCAAAATTGCAGCAATTTCGTCGCAATCTCAACCTCTCAAGTGGTGAGATTGAGGTAGGGTGTTAGATGATAAACTCATCTTGTAACAATGTGCTTGTCACGTGTACTTAGCCGACTCACGTCATTGTAGTGTCTAGGTTCTTGGTTGTTGTATGTATCTAGGATAGGCCGGACTTGTAGCACAAGATGACGTGGGTCGGTTGTAACAAACTCGATGTAATCCATGGCGGGGGAGTTTCCCGTCCTCTATATAACACGAAGCCCAGCGCCGGAGAGAGGTGACTAGTTAACCCTAAACATTCTCTAGCTTTTACATACACCATACCAATTGAGGATGTAGAAGGTTGGTTACATACTTTAATAACTACCTTGAAGCATGAAGATCTTATATGGGTACCGGTAACTTTGTGGCAGTTTTGTACATGATGAAGAGGCAAGCCGTTTATGAGAATTACTTTCATAGCTCTCTATCCACGCATTGTTTTGTTAATAGTTTTCTATTGGAGCTAGAACTTGCGAAATAGGTAGCACCTCCGAGGGCATGTCATCATCGCCATAATAATTTACAGAAGGTTTCTTGGATCCCTCCACCGGTAACCGGTGGGTTTGATGAAAATCAATGTCGATGCTGTAATATCAAAGAACTCGAGCAAGGTGTTAGCTTCGGCAGTGATAAGGGACTCCTTGGGCAGGTTTGTGGGGGCTTCGGTTGTGGTTGTGGTAGCTGAAGGCATTTTGATCCTAAAACCATGGAGGCAGTGGCATGTAGAAAGCCCAGCACTGGCGTCAGATCTGTTAGAAACATCTGAGGCACAGACATTGGCCCTATGGCTATGTAGTTCGAGAAATTAAGGTGCGAGATGAGAGTTTCACTTCAATTGAATTTGCCCATAAGTTCGGATGTCTAATCTGGATACTCATGGTCTAGACTAGCGAAAAGCTCCTTGTATGAGATACTCCCTCGTCTATTTTAAAGTGTCGTTTTTGACTTTTGGCTAGTGAGTTTGACCATTCGTCTTATTCAAAAATTTCTACAGATGATAAATTAAATAAATAATCATTAAAATATCTCTAATGACAAAATAAGTCATAACAAAATAAATAATATTTATACAAAAAATTTGAATAAGACTAGTGATCAAACAAAATAGCATAGAAACCAAAGTGACACTTCCAAAGAGGCGGAGCGAGTATTAGGTAGCCATGTCTGATTTATCAATCTGTCACAACACATATGTACTAAGGGGATGTTTGGTTGGGGGCCATAAATAGCCACACCACGCATAGGCACGCCACAGATTGTGGCGGAGGATTTGCTCGCCACGCCCGCCACACATTCGCCACAATTTGCATGCACTAGATGACAGTCAAGGGGAGAAAATCGACAAGGCAAAAATTCTATGGCGGCCAAAGGTTAAATGCAAACAAAACAACCTCCCAACCGTCTGTTTGGTTGGGGGTTGGCGAGGGGGTTGGAGCGAACCCATTTTTGTTGCGTTTGGATGGAGGGTGAGGGGGTTGGAGTCATCCCCGGAGGGGAATATTCCGCCAGATGCGGGTCGGCTCCATCCGCCCAAATCGGCGGACGGAGCCAACCCACGCGGGGTTTGAGGCGTGGCCGTCTCCTCCGTCTTCGCCCGGTCTCGCTCTCCGTCCGCCGACCACGCCCTCGCGCTCGTGCCGTCGGCGGAAGAAGAAGGAGAGCCGTCCTCGGAGGAAGAAGCCGCGGGGCGGGTTTCGAACACGGCGGCTCGCCCGTAGCGGCGGTCGCGACGTAGCGGCGTTTCGCGCCTGGCGGGCGACGTCGAGGTCGGCCCGTGCTCGAAGGAAGAAGCCGCCGCGTCTCGGGCGCGGCGACCCCCGAGGCCCTATCGAACCCATCGTCCCCGCTCCGTTGTAGAAGGACTCAAATGTAAATAAAAATCTTTTATGTGATCACTTTGTAAAAGCGTCTAGAGAGAAGGATTTAAGTATATGGGCCTAGTTAGTTTCTGACATCTGCAGGGTTCCTGATGCAAAGTGCTCGTCTCATGAGAATGACACATGGGACCCCCTAACGGAGTGAATCTGCCATCCATCCCTATCCCAATTTCTCCAACCAAACATAAATCCAGGGACAGAGCCAACCCGTCCCAACAAAGCCAACCGAACATGAGGAGGGCAAATTGTGGCCTTCAACCAAACATCTCTAATTCTTTTTCTCAAACCCATTAATAAAGTTTGAGATTTTTTTAAAAAAATCTTGTGTTGGATACCCTGGCTAATATTTCGAGAGGTACTACTACAGTGCTCCTGAAAAAGAGTCGGTCGCTGTCGTGTCGTGGCTTTTCTGCAGCGGAAAGGTGACACGGACCACGGTCGGTTCGTCAGAGTTTGTTTGAATCCGGCCTGGCTTTTGCGTTGCGCCCCCTCTCCGTTCAAAACTATTCGCGTTTCAGTCCACCTGTCCTCTCCGCCAATTCATTAATTGCTCCACCGAGCTCTGCTGCTGCCTTCAAGAAGCAGATGAGAGAGAAAGAGAGTGAGGGAAATCAAATTGCTTTCGCTTCGGTTTTCTTTCTTTCTCCAAGAACTCCACTCCATCCAGCGAGGGAGAGAGAGGCGACTAGATAGAAGCTGAGCCGGGCACTTGACGGAGTTTAGAGAGAGAGAAAGCGGGGTGCGCGAGGTCCCATGCCCGTTTCCTCCGTCGTCGCCGCGTGAGACGGCCGTAGGAGGGGACCTGAAGAAGCGGCGTGGGGATGACGGGGGGGTGGTGGTGGTTTCCAGCGCGGGATGCAAGGGCGGCAGCGGGAAGAGGGCCGCAGCCGCCGCCGCCGGCGGCGGTGGCGGGAGGAGGAGCGGCGTCGTCGGGCAGCGGTGCTGGAGCTGCTGCTGGCGGCCGTCCGGCGCTCCGTGGTGGCGTGCCGGGTGGAGCGCGGCGGGGCTGCCGGAGCCGGGTGGCCGGCGGGGGAGGAGGAGGAGGAGGACGACGACGACGAAGACGCGGCGGTGGTGCTTGGGGAGATGGAGATTGGATGGCCGACGGATGTCCGCCACGTCGCCCACGTCACGTTCGACCGCTTCCACGGCTTCCTTGGCCTCCCCGTCGAGTTCGAGGACGAGATGCCATGCCGCGTGCCCAGCGCCAGGTGAGCAACCGCCGCCGCCGGCCCGCCGCCACGTCTCTATTCAGTTTTCACCTTCCTGCATCACCGTATTATACCATTCAAAATCGAAGCTTGCGAGGAAAATTTCGGTTCTGGAACAAGAATGATAATAATGAAAAATTTGATATTTTTTTAAAAAGGATGAGTTCATGATTCTGAGTGCTCCCAATTTGGGACAGGTCCTTGGTGTGAGGATGCTGTTCCGTCAGAGTTCAGATAACTAGGGATGTGTTTCTGCAGCTATATATGCTTGGATCTGCACAGTGCCAGAACAACTATTTTTCAGTCTTAATGAGAACCTGTCACTGAGTGAAATTGATGCACATTCAATTCCTGTTCCTTATGCACTGTATTAAGCAGAACTTTTGTGCAATTGCAGCAACATTGACAATTATCCAATGGAATTCTTATTCCTGAATCACACACTGTAACAATTTTGAAATTTGTGTTGGCCCTTATGAATTATGCCCCCAAGATATGCCAGTTGAACCCGTGATTTGTGAACTCATCAATCTAGTTTTTTTTCCTCCAGCGCCAGTGTTTTTGGTGTCTCGGCTGAATCAATGCAATGCACGTATGATGGCAAGGGAAATTCAGTGCCCACGATATTGCTTCTCATGCAGGAGAGGCTGTATGCCCAGGAGGGGCTCAAGGTGATCATACATGAATCTATGATGAACTAAGCCTTTTGAATGTTTGTCATGTGTCATGAATCTGATTTGTTCAATTGAATTGCTAAAATTCATTTGCAGGCTGAGGGTATCTTTCGCATTAATCCAGAGAATGACCAAGAGGAGCACGTCAGGGACCAGCTAAACAAAGGAGTTGTACCTGAGGACATTGATGTTCACTGCTTGGCCAGCCTGATTAAGGTAGGCCATCTGACAGCTTGAAACAACCATGAAACTATGTTTCAGCTACAATGTAGCTCACTGATTTTTAACATACATAACACTCAACACCAGTTCCATGAAAGAAGAGAAATGAAACTTATGTATGTTTGAATTGGACAGGCATGGTTCAGGGAACTTCCAGAAGGTGTCCTCGATGGCCTCTCCCCGGAGCAAGTGCTTCAATGCAATTCTGAAGGGGAGTTCCTTGAGCTTGTGAAGATGTTGCGCCCCACTCAGGCAGCACTCCTCAATTGGGCTGTCGAGCTGATGTCTGATGTTGTCGAAGAAGAGGAGCTCAACAAGATGAATGCTAGGAACATAGCCATGGTGTTTGCCCCCAACATGACACAGGTAATTTCCATACTATTCTTGCAGGATAGGAGGTGATCTATATGCTCATGTACTTCCCATACAACAATAGCGCAAGCAATCCGTAGATCTCCATAACTTCAACTTCAACAGCCAAATTTACCTTTTTGTTCTATGTTAGATGTCAGATCCATTGACAGCCCTGATGCATGCTGTCCAAGTCATGAACTTTCTCAAGACACTGATCTTGAGGACGCTTCGGGAGCGTGATGATGCGGCTACCGGAGAGTACACACCATACTCATCTCCAGCATCATCCAGTCAGCATGATGACGCTGAATGCTGCTATGGCAGCGAGCGGGACATGGACAGGAGCTGTGAGCTGAGTGACATGCACAGCCAGATCAGCAAGTCTGGGCGACATGCAGACTATCTTGTACGCTACAACACCTGTTTCGACAGTGAACAAGAAGTCGACGACCATCTGAGCGAAGTTGAGGAAGGTTTCTTGCGTCGGTTGGAGCATGGTCTTGAAGCAGACAGACCAGGAGGAAAGCACTAGACAGCGCTGCGAAATAATTTCGGAGGTCATGGCCGTGGAAGATGCTGAGCTGAAAGCAGAAACCAAAGCAGCGGACAAGGGCATACAGAATGGAGAGGTTGCAGAACAGCTATAAACGATGGATGACGGAAGTTCTGTGTTTTCAGGCAGTAAATCTTGTGATTGTAACTACTGAGCACTGATCAATGGACTTTATCCAACATCTGGTTGAATGTACTGCTCCATTGTATGATGTAAACTTGGCTTATCCTTTGCTATCTATGGAAATGGTTATTATGTGCAGGCTCATCGGTAACATGAGCCCTTGACTTGTCTAATTTTCATGTGATAAGTTAATATATTTTCTCCTCAGAGTATTGTGATGTTGGAGGTAATTGCAATATGTTAAGGATATGATAGTATCAGTTACAGCAAAATGACAACCCACTTTTCACCAGCATGTTTGGTTTCTTGAAACTGAATTGTTGAAATCTGATACTGATAATTTTTTGTGCTTCACTAGGTTTAAAAGATAAAACCAATAACGTCTGGATTTATAACAGAACATGTCAGTTCGAACTTCGAACAAAGAAGTGAGATCGAAGACACGGTAAACTGATAAGAATCCCACAGTATATATATCACCATATCAAATCTCCACACACAGCAACATCAGATTAAACCGTTTATCATAAAATAAAAACAAATACAAGTACCATTACACTGTCGTCCCAGTTAATTTTGCCCATCATTGCAGATATCCAAGCCACAGCAACATCAGAGAACACCACATTATCAGAAAACAAATAAAAGCACCATTATACTGTCATCCCAGTTAATTTTTGCCCATGTAAGAATATATCATCATGGCAAATACCCAAGCTCAGCAACATCAGTTTAACTACATTTATCAGAAAATAAATAGACTGTCATCCCAATTAATCTTGCCAATGTAAGAATACTAGAGTATTATTAGATAGCGGTTTCCTGCTTTGTCTATCTGGTTAGTGCCACAACTTAGTACAGAAACCAGTTTTTAGCCTCTTACTGGTAACAATTTCTTCAAAGGAATCCAAAAGCTGTGCAGCCAAACTACTGGGTTCGTCAATGAGGGTACGGATGAAGGTGATAACAACTCTCCGCTCCTGCTCTGTCGATCTCAAACTGAACCAGGTTAGAAACTTCATCCTGAAATCCTTCTCAATGAGGCCGGAACATTCCAACCAACGTATAATCTTCACACAGTACTCATAGTTGTCATCTAACTGTCCTAACTTCGGGGCAAAGAGCCTAGCAGCACGGGCCACCAAATTGCTGTCATCAACACAGGTCTCCTGCTCCAAATCTGATGCCTGCTTGCGACTCTGAGACCGGGATTCCATGGCTGGTGCATCCCCTACATGCCCCACCGCACAAGTTTCAGAGTCACCACAACCATTCGACTTTGTGAATGCATTCTTTCCAAAACTACAGCCGTTCTCATTCTGGCAGCACTCTGTTGGCATGACTACCTCTGCATTTAGGTCTGGGACTGAGGTCTCATTGAGATCGAGCTTGCGGGAGGCACCACGTGGGATCTGGTCATCTGGTATCACAGAATCACTCTGATCACATGAATCTTCAATCTCATCTTTACACATTGCACTGGGGTAACCATTCTCCTCAGTTTGTGCTTTCCGGAATACATTACCCAACTGACGCACCTGGAAGCCTAATGACCTAGCATTTTGTCTCTTACCAGCTCTCTTGGCAGAAGATGAGCAACCTTCTGCTCCATTCTCTGTGTTCTTATGCATAATTTCCACACTCTTGGTAAAGATCTTTGATTCAGAATGGCCCAGTTCACCATCCTCAGTAAATGAAATAATACGGAAGGAATACTCTGTGCAGGGCTGCAGATTGCATATAAGAATCCTTCTTTGGTCTTTGGGGAAAACAGAAGGCTCCCCTGTGTAAGGCGCTTCTCTGCTATTCCAGTACCAGAGTTTATAGCCTTTGATAGTATGATACTGCGAGGAAGCAGCTTCCTTGAGAACCAACACCAAAGATGAAGCTGTAATATCTTCAAATTTAAACCTGCAGGCAGATGGGAGTGTATCTGCAGGGCTTAAAAGAATTACACCAGGTTTGTCAAATTTGACAATTGCAGATGGAACTGAAAGATGTAAACCTTATGAAATAATTTACCATTTTGTTTTGTTTCAGATTGAATGTTTGAACTAAGCCAGTCATCAGCCTTTTCAATTGCTAAAGAGCAAAGTTTCTGCACATCAGCAGCAACAGGCAGCCGGCCTACAATACCACGAGCCATCTTGGATGACGTACCATCAAGGGGACCAACTTCACTTTCCAACTTTGCTTTTGCATCCACTACGATCTGATGCAACTCTTTAAAACGAGTTGTGCCATCCAAAAGTCTATGACTCAGGTATATGCGGGAACAGAGAATATCAACTCTACGAGCATCTTTAGCAACTACCAGCTGCCTCTTCCAGAACCTGCTCAAAATATTCAAAGACACAGTTAGATCCAAAAATAACAAAAGAGTGTTTGCCAAAAACAAAAAAAAAAAAAAAGAGACAGGAATAAGAGTGAACATAGCAGAGATCATATGTGCACCTAATACTGCAAGTAACTACAGATATGAAATATGATTCTGATGAATGGTTCAATCAATATTTCGAGTGCAACAAGGTTCACCAATATGAAGGAGAATATATAATTTTAAACCAACCAAGTCAATGTGGGGTCGAGATAAGATAGGTAAAAGAACATATGGAAGTTACAGTGGCCAGCAATGCTTCATGTAGCATGACTACTTACAAACAAGCCATATATACTTACAAACAAGCCATATATAAAACTTTTTCCATCTGAAATTAAGATAAATCCCAAAGGTAGATGTAAAATACTCACCCAAGTATTCCAATAACCTTGCCACATGCAGCACAGCAGTAGTTACCATCAAGCTGTATAGATTGTCCAAGTTCTATGCATCCTGCCTTTTGGTGCTTGAGTGCGCACTCAATGTGGCAGGATGATCCACAACAATCCTGATCACCAGTCTCTGATGAGCATACCAGCCAAAGGCTAGGATCTTTGTTATCATCAAAACCATGGCAAATACAACATGAGCACCTCTTACAAAATGCATTATCTGAGTTGAAGACAGCTTTGCACGCTGAATTTATGCATATCCTTGTGCTAGGAGGCTTTCTGTCTTGAGACATTCCATTTTCACATTGTTCAAAAAGATGGTCACCCTTTGTCGGCTGCTTTTTCAGAGCTGGACTGCCAGTAAAGCTTGGATTATTATTGTTATTTGAGGAGATTTTCTTTGAATCAATGTTCTTGCACCTCTTTGCAGTCACTGTTTTTGGTATATCTTCCACCGATTTGCATTTTGAAATGCCAGGTTCTTTCTCTTCTGTGTTAACACTAGCATCATTTGACTCTTGTTCTGGTAAAGAACTCAATGATTCCTGGCCATTTTCTGAAATGGTGTTGCTGTCATCAGCAAGCCTATTTTCTTCAGGTGTGCTTGCAGCATTACAAACATTTGTTATCACTGCACAAGAAGGGGTTCATGTCCAGTTATTAGTCATCCAAAGAAATATGTACAACACAGTGAAAACCAAGTCGAAAGTAACTCAGGTGAGTGTTGCAGGCACATTAATTAGGCCTAATCCAGGCCACATGGAGTGTCAAGATGACCTCGCCAACGAAAAGAAACCAAAGCATAATGGTAATTTAATGAACTGACAGGCATTTGACAATATACTACTGGGTTGCTGTGCAGCTGAACGTTTCATGATATCAGCAAAAGCCTGATGCTAATGACACATTGTATTCACATGTACTCTCTATGTGCCTCCATCCACCACACAAGCCAGAACAACCTTTGAGCAGTGAATCATTCCAGCATTAAAAGTAAGGAATGAATAGTGTGTGGAAAAATTAATCCATTTGAAAACAAATATTACACAGAATTTTGAGTTCTGAAAACTGCAGAGGGCCAACATGGGTCATGGTTCCACATGTGAGACATCTGGTGGCATTTTTCAAAACCATGAACTTTTCTAGGATCTAACCCTAAGAAAAACAATAAACGTTTCTACATGTTTCCCTGCCTTAAGCAGGACTTGAAGGCCTTCATAGGTCAACTTCACAGAAGGCCAAGCTATTTGGAGTCAGGGATACCAATTTGATCTCAACAAAACAAAGCATCAACCAATGCATAGTTGATTTTGAGAATAAGCAACACTCAATGAACTAATTAACATAGCAAACTTCCTAGATCCATATGCTGATTAAACCAACAAAACTGGTTTAAAGTACATTGACTGGACCATTATTAACATTTCAACAATACATTCCTTCAAGTCCAACATAGATTTCAGCACACATTATTTGAGGACAGATCATTTTGATTAAAGAAGATGTCATATGAATTTCTATGGAAACATACTCAACAAATGCAACTATTAATTGCTTACTGGCAGTGGATCTAGAACAACATGTACAGAATCAAACAGTGCAAATATAGGCTTCAGAGAGTATTCTTAAAAAGGAAGCATCACACAAATAAGCGGTTATCATTACTACCGATAGGTAGATGCACAGCAACATGGTGTCACAACACAGGAGTACAGAACCCACAGATCACATGACGGAACAAGAACAAAACCAAACTATATATGGATGATGCATAGGGTAGGTTGGTGCTCCACAAAAAGTAGACAAACCCATCCACAGCCAACCGGATGGATCAAATAGAAGGAAAGATTCAGATTTGATTGTTCACGGCGAAGAAGAGACACCATGTGGAAAATTTGAACAATCCAAGCGAGTTAGGGCTTACCGGCAGATCTGAATGGATCCCCACTCAGCGCCATCCTGGCAGAGGAAATGGGGCAAGGAGGAACACCTACAAAGTGAGTGAATGAGAGGGGGGAGGGGGATGGATGCCGTCAGGGAGGAGGCTATGAAGGTGTGCTCCAGTGGAAGGGGGCGCCGCCAGCCACCGAAAGTTTTTTTCCCCTTTGGTTGAGAAAATAGGAAGCGTTGAGTCACGCGAATCCCTGCTATTTAAATAGTTGGTGCCTACTCATTTGTGCTGACATCTATCACAAGGTCTTGTTTTGATCTGATGACACCTAACTTTCCAATACCATGATTTGACAACTTCGGCCAGATATATTATCAGTTGATATGATGTTAAAAATTAGGGTACGGTGTCCATTTGCTTTGGCTCTATGATTTATTGTTACAGCCAGCGTACAAAATCAATTGGGCTGCACAGATTTCGTAAACCCAATTTGTTCAAGTTGGACTTTTCCCCATAATTTAGTACTTTTAAGTTTTATTAATTTAGCACCAAAACCCAACAATTTGAAGCAAACCAAATACCAGGATACCCAAGCAGCAAGACAATTTCTTTGGGAACCTAGATTCCAATAATATATAACAAAGAAAATAGAATAAAACTTTTGCCGTATCTATGATTCATGAATGCATCAAGGTTGTAAAACATCGCATAGGGAGTTCTTACATCTCAAAAACTTGCTTCACTAAATTTTGGTTTGCAGCTGCCGCACAATAAACTCGAAACATTGGATAGCGGGTATTGATACATATGTTGCTGCCAAATCATGAGCCATCCAACAGAAATCTTTAGCGCAGGTAACCATTTGAATCTGATCCCTTTATATGTAAAAAACAAATCCCCTTTTTCTAGGTTACCAAATAGTCACCTGGAACAACTTATAAAGTTGTATAAAGCATGTAGACACGGAAGCTTTAGCTTGTACACATTTAAAGCCCATGTGTCTCAATTGGAAGTTGAGAAACTTCCTTAATTCCTTTGATAATAGCAAAAGGGGAAAAAAAAGCGCTACATTGTATTGACCATTTCAGGTGGAAAGTTTAGTCTTTCCACAGTTTCTAGAGGATAGCACGAACTGAGCCAGTAAAAGCAGCAAATAAAGCATTGTAAAAAGTGGATTACGTCCTTTTTCTAATCGCTCTAGATTCTCTAAAATTTGATACCAATTATGGCCAACCTCAATGGGGGGGGGGGGGGGGAGTCAGAGGGGGCCGTGCAAGATCAAATTGCCTGAATTGTCTGATCAATTGGGGCAAGAAATCAAGAACCAGAGTAATATAATAATTATTACCAGTCTACTAGCAAGTATAAAATGGATACGAGTATATGACAAGGTCGCAGCACAGCTAACCGACAAGGTGCTAGGACAGCTAAAGCGAATCGAGCCATTGATGACGTAAGGACCACGCTCAGCATCCGCAGCAAAGCAGGCAAGCAAAGCAAAGCAAGCAGACAAATCCAATCCCGCACAAATTAGGGGGTTCGGTCGATCGCACACGGGGCATAAAGCGCAGACCACCCCGCGACCCGGCGAGCGAGGTAGAAGGGCTTACCGGCGAGCTCCGGCGCGTCCCCGCCCGACGCCGCCATCCCCGCCCGGCGGCCGACGGGTGGGGTCGGAGGAGGAGGAAATGGACCGTTCGTCGGCCGGAGCAGCCCCGTCGAGGCCGGCGGCGGAACGGAGGCTAGCGGGCAGGGCGTAGCGTAGGTGGCTGGCTAGCGCGCGCGGCGGCGGAGAGGGCGCTCCGCCGCGCCAAGGGTTTGGGCTTGCTCGATCGAGCGAGCGAGCGGTGCTGTGGTGCGCCGCGTAACGGGAAACGACGACGTCACAAGTTGCCAACTTGGGTTCGGTCAGATTCTTTTTTGCTTTTTTTTTTTTTTTCACACACACGGTGGTGGATTCTGATGCGCACGACCGAGAATTACTGTCGGAGACTCGGAATTTGTGATGCAAGATGGATAATTTGATCGAGAAATGTTAGGGGAATTTGCTCGCTTTTTTTCCTTTTTCTTTCCTTTTCCACTTCTTTTCTTTCTTTTTTAAAAAAAGATCAGGTTTAGTTACGCAGAATTCTGGGGTTCATCCTTTTCTAGAGGTTCTTTTTCTATTATATGTATATTATATAGGTGGAATAGTCCCTCAGCTACTATCATCAATTGAACTCAGTCAGTTTTACAAAACTTAGTTAGGCTCGGTTTCATCTTAGGTCAGTCTCAATGGTGAGTTTCATTTCGTTGTTTTCAAGACGGTCATGTCATATAAAATGAAATAAAATTTGCATGAAACCCCTACTCTCAATGAAGAGTTTCATCTTGTGGTTTTCATAGGCATTTAATTTCATGACTTAGAGATAGTTGGTATTCGTGCCAAGAGAGTTTCACCAAGATGAAACTTTTTTCTCTTCTCTCTCAAAGTTTTCATGCAAAAAGTAGGCTTTACTTGATGTGGCGGCTACTATTTAATGTGTATGAAACTCCTATGAAACCCCATTGAGACCGGTCTTAGAAAAACTTTAAATTACTTTTTTAAATCTTCTTTTCATCTCGATTTCATCCCTCATCAATGCGACACCATCAAGCCTTTGGCAGCACTAGCACCCCTGCAATTAGAGTCAAAAAAAAAAAAAAAGAATGGACTATTATTACTGGACGGTCTAAAACTCTTTACCGGCCAAATAATTAGACAGCATTATCTTAAAGGTTACCTTTAATGATATCATCACATCTATACCTAATAATAAAACACAAAATTTTCTGCCAATCTGCTCCTAATTAATCTGTCCGCCTCTGCCTGTACAACTAAAAAGTCGCTTGTACAAATCTTTGTCTAGGCGGTTACAGCCAAAACCAGATACGTACGCGGTTAAAACAAGCTCTGCACCTACGGTCCTAAAGACTCGCGCCCACACGAACAAATTCACAAGATGCACGCGTTTATCATGCTCCGTCAACAAATTCGCTTTTAGCCTGTGCATCTTCCTAGCTAATTACAATAACGTCGTTCCACAAAAAAAAAAAAAAATAACGTCAGTGTTCTTACGTGGGCTCTGTTTGTCTGATGGGCCGACCCGGAAATCAATCAAATTTTTAAGGGAATCCCATTGTTATAACGTCATGAGGCCTGTTTTTGTTGTCGATGCTGATAGTTTTTTTTAAAAAAACTATTTACAACGAGGAAAATTAAAAAAACTATTTACAACGAGGAAAATTACTTCTGACATATTATATCGTGTATTTATTGTTGAACGAATTCATGTTAAACCATCAAGTCATAAAATATTTAATAAAATGTCCAATAAAGAGTAAAATTTATCTACTCGGTTAGAAAAAAAATGATATAGAGGAAAATAAAAATTAAGAATTACAAATGTATTATTAACCGTAGCAATAGAGTACAAAGAAAATTTGAATATATGATGCACTCTCAAACAATATTCAAATTTTAATCTCAAAGAAAATTTGAATATATGATGCACTCTCAAACAATATTCAAATTTTAATCTCAAAATAAATTGAAATGCATAGTTGATCAATGGATAAATGTCAACGTGTTTGATGCTCATGTTTATGAGTTAGAGCACCACACGTTTATTGGATAAATGTTCAACCTACAAATAATATATCTAGATAAACTAAATAACAAGTTGCATCTCGATTTGCAATGCACGGACATATTTGCTAGTAAATATAAAATATATTTGCTCGGTGGTAGTCTTTGTTCATTTGTCGGTCACTTTTATTGTGTCCATCCGATGTGAGATGGATGACTAGCCAAGATATTGTAGATTCGCCCCCCTTTAAGGACATGATGATCTTTGAATCTACGTGTTGTTGTAGGATCTGTTTTATGTACATGGGGGTGTGAGTGAGGTGTGTGCGTGTGTGTGGTGTTACGTGTGTATGTTCATAAACAGATGCTACATCTATATCTAGATGAGAGTTGAGAGGTGTAAAAAAATCAAAGCAAGGTGTGTTCCATACTATTAGTATTGGATACTTTGATGAAGGTCTCAACTCTAGTATGTGAAGTTTATCATAAGACATCAAATGAGTTTGTGGACGGTGGTTGACACAAGGGAGGCGAAACTTTTTGTTAATCGTTATATTTCGACGAGACTATGCCTAGTGGGATATGGTTGAGCTTGAGATGCCACATTGATAAAATATGTGAAGCTTGTCACAAATTTGAAAGGATCTAATTGGCCTAGAGAGGGGGGGGGTGAATAGGCAATTATCGAAACACGAAACTCACAAACTTTAAGCGGAAGTTAAATATTGGACCGGTACCGGTGGTGTCTCCACCGGTACAAACGGCCTTGCCTAGGAACCGATGGTGGTGTTTCCACCGGTACGGGGGTAGGTCACGAACAAAGCGACACGAAATCAAAGTACAACGAGTTGTGATTTCAGATCTAGCGAATACCACACGTTTGTGGATGATGTAGGAGATGTAGATGCACTCCCCTTGGTTCCTCCCTTCACCAAAAAGTAGATCGGGCGCCCACAACCTAAGAGAGGGGTAGAGAGGATGGAAGAGCACAAAGAACAAGTGATATCACAAGTAATCACAATAACCAACAACAACAAGCACGCGGGACACACGATTTATCCCGAGGTTCGGTTCCCCACAAAGGAGTTCCTACGTCCTCGTTGTTGAGGTGACCACTAAGGTCGGAGTCTCTTCCACCTCCTTGCCTCCCTCAAGCAACCACAAAGGTTAGCCCGAGATTTCCACTAAGAAGAACGGGGTGATACAAACACTTCGGGGTGCCCTCACAAGTGAATCAACACGGGCAACCACGAAGAACGCTTAGCCGGCTAGGGTTCCAAGAACCCAAGAGCAATAAACACAAATTAAGCCAAACTAGAACGGGGAGAAGAGTGCTCAAGATCCGAATCGAAGCTTTCCACTCTCAAATCTCACTTCTCAACTCAAATCTAGGGTGGGATTTGAAGCTAGAGTCAAGAGGGAGAGAGAGGGGGCGAGAGAGCACTTGAGAGAGCTTTTTTTACGAAGGTTGAAGATGAGGAATGGCGTGGGTAACGGTTAGAAATGAGGGGGGCGGAGTATTTATACTCGTACCCTTCACAAGTGTTCAGCCCGACTAGGGACGGTACTAGTGGTGGTTCAACCGGTAGTGCTAGAAGAAAATCCGACCATTGGGGCGCGCGACAAAGTGAACTAGCGGTCCAACCGGCCTTCTACCGGAACCAGTGGTGAACATTGGTACCAGTGCTAAAGGGCCGGTACCAGTGCTAGGCTAAAAGTGTTGTGCGCGCGCGCAACGCGCTAAAATGACCTACCAGTACCAGTGGTGTAAGGTCGGTACCAGTGGTAGTTCATTTTCTCAGCACGCAACAAGAAAAGGATTCTAAGTGTTTGTGCGTGCAAAAGTGTCTCTCAAAGCGTTACTAAAGATGATCTTGAGCATTATATCCCCAACCTAGTCAACCTAATTTGTATCCCTCTTGATAGTGCGGCGTTTCCTATAACTCAAGTTTAAATATAAAAACTATTGTGCCACTTGAATTGAAACGCCTTCCGTCCATGAAATTGAGTGGTGCTATAATCACCAAATGACATCATTTAAATCTTTCAATGGACTAACACCTGCGTATACACTTTAGAGAATCGCATTAGTCCCTAATTTGATTGTCATTAATAATCCAAAACCCACATAGGGGCGAATGCACTTTCAAAGGCATCAAATGGTTCGTGGTCGGAAGTTAACACAAGGGAAGCAAAACGTCTTGTTGCTTATGCCTTTGTCATTATATTTCGATGAGACTATGCCTAGCGGGATATGGTATAAAAATATGTGAAGCTTATCATAAGGCATCAAATGGGTTTTGTGGACGGTGGTTGACAAAAGGCTAGCGAAACGTCTTGTTGCTTATGCATTGTGTTTATATTTCGATGAGACTATGCCTAGCGAGATATGGTTGAGCTTGACATGAGCTCCAGGCCGTGCCACGTTGATAAAAACATTTATCTTTAAATTGGATAACTAACATACTATGGTTTGTTACGTAGACTAGCATATATGGGTCCCCACTTGATTTGCAACACTTTTTAGACTCCATTTCAGACGGTGACGAAACGGAAAAACGGTATTAGGGGGCCAGGTAATCATGTGCATCGGGTGGCCGGGCCACCGAGCCATGCCAAAGCAGCCCACCGTGCCCCAGGGTCGGCCCGGGGCACGGCACGTGGGCCTACTTTCGTCGGGTCGGCCCAAATAGCACGGGGCCCAATGGGACACCAAGCCAGCCCCAAGGCCCATACAACGTAGAAGATAGAGATGGGCCTTCTCAAAAAAAAAAAAAGAGAGAGATGGGGAAGGGAGGGCGGGCGGGGGGGCTCGTCATCGCCGTCGCCGGTCGGTGCCGGTCTTGACCCCGCGGAGGGCCGCCGCCGCCACTCGATTCCCGGGCGGCGAGGTGCGGGGGGAGAGCCGGAGGAGGCGTAGCGGCCCGGGCCGAGGTCCCGGGGGAGGGAGGAGGGGGGGAGAGGAGGTACGGCGACGACCAACGAGGTGCGAGTGTGGGGGGGGAGGAGGAGTTGGCCACCAGCCGCCGGTCTTTGCCGATGCCGCGCTTCGGATGGAGCGTCGTGTGGTTGAGTCCGCGAGCGGCGGAGCAAGTCTTTGCAGTCGTCGCGGCGGCGGTGGAGGCGGATTGGGATTGGGTGCTCCCGACACTTCAGGCGTGTGGATAGGGATGAAGTAGTTTGCCCGTGGCCTTTTGGCCTTTGTCGGAGCGAGAACGGGCCTACAACGGGCCTTTACTATTTTTCGGTCGTCTTTGGGCTGGCCCGCGTGCCTTGGGGTCGGCCAGGGCACGGCCCACACCGGCACCGGGCCGGCCCGCACGGTGCCTTCCGGTCCGGACCTTCTTTATGCAATGGTATAGGGCCGGAGAGACATACATACTGACGAAGATGTATAAATTGTGTGTCGGTGTGTGGCATTTCCTTGCCTTCTTTGTGAGTTTCTGACTGGGAGAAGCCTTCCTTGGGCGACGGGCCCCTAGCATGTGGAGCTCAACTAGGGATAAAGAAGATTTATGAATATTGTGCATATTGTTAAGCCAAAGATTACTCCTATTAAAGATTGTGCCCTTTCTTGTTATTATGACCATCAGAGTAGAAATGTTGAGGGTGACGGATAGAATAGGCTCACACTTAAGATGTATTAAACGTTAGTATAGAGGGCTTGTGTTCGATAGATATAGTCCAGATTGATGAGCTCCTTATTGCGAAAAAGATTTCGTTTTTAGAAAATGTTTGGACATTTGACATAGTGATTCTCATCCCTCTCCTTTGTTCTCTCTCTATCTTTGTATTATCTTTTTCCTTTCTGTTTTGGACATCTTTCCATCCCAATGTTTTGCAATGTATTTTTTTAAGGAGAAAAGGAAAACAAAAGGGGTGGAGCATTTATCTAACTAGCCAGAGTCCCCGCGCGAGAGCGGGTAGATATAACTGTTAAGGTAAAGTATAAAGAAATAATATTTGTGGTCTATATTTCTATTACACTTAATTCAGATTTCACGGAGTGGTTGAACAGATGAAACTGCATTGGTGAGGGGTCAAGTAGTATTGTGCAGAGGTATTTGTATTAGCTGTTAATGAATTATTAGAGTTTACATGAAAGACGGAAATATATCAGAGGATATATCATATATCAGAGAATGTTGCAATGGAATGTTGTTTTTTTTCCTCGATTAATAGGGAGGTATCCTACGTAGAGCAGAACAGCAATAGACTATCATATATCAGAGGAAGCACAAAAATCAATGAGTAACAGACTATTAAATGAGCAGATGTAGTGACAATTAGCAGTGTGAGCTTTCTAAAGCAATAGAAAATAGTAGAGTGCAAGAGAACGTGTAAGATAAGGAGGAGGGTATGCCGAAAAGCAGCAGTGGATACATGCACATTAGTACAGCTTTTTGAAGGGGCAGGTTGTATGTGCGGGTGGCCACTCCATCGTTGCCGTGTTACCAGGAAAATGTGCCGTGCTTATCCCTTCTCCTTCCTTACTGTGTCTCTCCTTATCTTCATTATGGATTTTCAATGATTAATCAAGGATTTAATACGTGGCAAATAAACGTGGAAATTGATTCTGGAATTTGGGATAATGGAAACGGGGTGGAAATACATAGGTAGGATGTAGGGTGTATCTAGTTTATTTACAATTTTTCTGGGATTTTTTTTTGTGTAAGGAAAATATGTTTTAACTCTCTTGTGTACGCTTTGCCGAGTACGCGTAGCGTTTTTCTACCTTGCTGACGCGCGGGTTCCTAGCAGCAGTGAGCTGTCCGGTCACTGTGGCCGACGGGTGCCGCGCCTGGGCCTGGCGGGCCTGGCGGCAACGAAAGGGAGAGGGAGGATTTCAGAAGTCTGTACGGATGGGCAATTGAGGACGGTAGGATCTTGATCGGGCGTTTTATAGCTAAGGGCATGTGTTCAATGATACAAGAAGAAAATAAAGTATACTTTCTCCATCCAAAATTGTAAGTCGTTTGACTTTTTTTACCCTAAGTTTGACCACTTTTCTTATTCAAAAGTTTATGCAAACATAGTCAAATTTAAGTTACTTTTAAAAAAATGTTTACTAATAAAGCGGGCCACGATAAAAGAAATGATATTTTATATAAATTTTTGAATAAGACGATTGATCAAACTTGGTGTCTAAAAAAGTCAAACGACTTACAATTTAGAATGGAGGAAGTAGTTTATAAGTGATCAAAATTTGTTCTTCACGTCAAAATTGTCCCTAGGGGGTTTTCCTTGAAAAAAATCCCAGGGAAAGCATCCCTGTACTTTTTTTTTGCGTCTTACCCCTCGGATTTCATCCTTAATAAGAGAACCGATTGATTCCAGTAGTGAATATAGATGCATGAATCCCATGCTTAATAAGAAAACCGATTGATTCCAGTAGTGAATATAGATGCATGAATCCAATGTGGGATTCGTCAACACTTTGTATGAGAAAAGCTAACATTTGAAAAGTTACACAAAGGAAAATGGTGGATGTTTGAAAGGCACCATATAAGTTAGCTCAATAAAAACTAAACTACTTTATCTAGTAGAGGGACATACCTCTACTTCTTTTACCTACTAGCAACTCCCCGGAGAGAAAGAGGGAGAGTGACTTGGGGGGTGGTGCTATGGTTTTGGTGGCTAAACTTATTAGAGAGGTACTCATAGGGGTAGGTTTTGCGTACGTGTGTTCATAGGGGTGAGTGTGCGTGCGTGTTGTGGCGTCTGCGTATCTTCTTGTGTCATTTCAAAAAAAAAAAAAAAAAAAAAAAAAAGCTATTTAATCTCTTACATGTTTTAGGAAGGAGGAAGTAAGCGCATGATATTGAACTGATTGACGTAACAATCAATAGCCATATTTATGTACTTACTAATAATCATGCGAGAGAGATTATATATAGCAAATTCTTATTACTTAACGGCAATGTAGCCCTTTTCTTGGAGTGGAATGCCTGTACCACGTCGCACTAGGACTCAAAAGGAGAGAGAGAGATAGACCAAACCCTCTAGTAGTTTATTTCCATGTACATGGAGACTGTGAGAGTATATCGGTGTGCTTCCTTCGGGGCTAAGAAATTTTCCAACACTGCAAATTTGTCCAAGGGCCCATCCATATATATGCGCTAGATGGAGAGAATTCTGGTTAATTAGCAGGAAAGTTACCCAATCAACCACAACATCTTGTCTTGTTTCTTTCGTTTTATTATGTGCAAAGAAAGAAACAGGCAAATCCTAATTGGATAATGACAAATACATACTTATATATAAAGATATACTTTTGTGATCTTTATTCACACTAAGATAAGATATACTTTCATCTAATCTAATACTACATTTTGCAATACAAACTACTAGATCTATATATATATTCAACATACCCTCAGTAATCACTACCAACCAAACCAAGCCACCCATACACCCTCTCACCAGTCAGCCCTGAAAAAAAAAAAAATACTTCTAGAAAGTCTTCTAGGAGAGGAGACCACTACCGAATCCTCTTCTTCGCAGAGTAGTCCAGCCAATAAACCCCCCTTCCTCTCACGCGCCTCAACCGTTCCGTTCCGTTCTTCGCCGCGCTGCCGAGGACGCTTCCTTCCTCCTCCGGCTCCACCCACGAATTACCCCCGCCCGTCCGGAACACGCGCCTGCCAAGAATTTCGCCTTCTCCGGCGCCGATCCCGCCCGTTCTTGCGCCGCCGGCAGGCCGAGGATGCGGAACCTTCTCACGGTTTGCACCGCCGCCGCGCGCTCTCTCGCGTCTTGTTGTTGTTGCCTTTGCGTGTCGTTTGGTTGCGGTTTTCGTAGTTCCCTTTCTCGTGTGAAGAATGGGTTCATGGTTTGCTTTTGCTTGGAAGATCGAGGCCGTCAGGGTTTTCAGAGGTTCTTGCTCCGGTTATGGTTCATGCATGCCAACTTATTTATTTGTTTTATTTTATTTTGCTCTTGACTTAATTTTCCATGAGCATCGGTTCCTGCTGTTCTTGCTTGCTCGTCTTGCCATTTATGGAATTTTTTAGATGTTTCTACGATCTTAGTTCCTTCCTACTGTTCTTGTTCGTGTAGTAGCCATTTAAGGAAAATCAGAAATTTTAAGGAAAATCTGAAATTTTGGGACTTTCTGTGCTGGAATTAGAGTGCAAATATTTTTTCGATAGAAAAAATTGGTGCCAACTGATGGTATTCTTCGTGCAAGCCTGGAGGAGCTATCCGTGGAAATTTGGACTTGTTCAGAGCATGCTCTGCTTTTCACATCAGCATCTGGAGATTTTCTTCTCTCTTTTTTGTTTCAGCTTCCAGGAAAAAAGGGGTAGTTTGAGTTTGGGCATGATCACTTCTTTTCGTTGACGAAACATTATGGTTTTTGAAACTTTCAATCTTGATATGTAAATGGCGGCTTAGGACTTTTCTGGTCCGACCTTTTGCAATCTACAGTCGTTGCTTGGCTGCTTTGACTTTGTATAGTACAATATAAGAGGCGTCTATCTCTGTGATTTTGTGAAGACAAAGTAGATGTGTCTTCTGCAAATCATTTTTTAATCTCGTTTTGACAGGACTCGTTTGAGCTCGGCAAGAGGGAGCAGGCCCCAGGAAATGTCGACATCGAGCTTGGGTTGCAGAGTGACCTGACTAGTTCTGCGCAGCCAGGTTTTGAGGGATTCTATGAACAGGTCCGTGTGTTTCTGTCTGGCAGAGTTTGGTCTCATCCTCAAAGAACAACTGAAGAATTGGTCAACAACATAATATGGTTGCAGCCTAACGCATTAAACTTCGTTGTACCACAAAATTCAGGTCAAGGAGATTGAAAACTTGCTCAGCACATTGACAAAGTTACTGAAGGACCTTCAGGTGACTGCCACCATCAAATTGGAGTTGTTTTATGTTGCTTTATTCAAGTCCAGTATAACGGCCTACATTTATGTTCTGGAGCTCACATCTCAGCCTTACTTAATGTGTCTGATATATGTATTCTAGATGCTTTTTGCTTATTTGCTGACTGAATAATGTTAGTCTACATCTAAAGATTGTCAATTTACGCAGAACTCAAATGAGGAGTCAAAAGTTGTCACCAAGGCATCTGCTATGAAAGGTACAATATCGGATATCGTCGTATTGGTTTCTTTTCTGCAAGTAGAACGGCATTGGAATTTTCTTCCTCCATTGTTATATAACTAATGATGATTTCTTTGCTACTTGTAGAGGTAAAAAAACGCATGGAGAAGGATGTCAGTGAAGTGACAAAGATTGCACGGCTGGCAAAATCAAAAAGTGGAACAACTGAACAAAGATGTTAGTTATCTCCCTTCTTTACACTTGTTTCGTGCAAATATATGAGAAGAAATTACTTGGATAATGAGTTATGATTGCTTAAAGTTTTACCATCTATCTTATGCTGTGCTGATGACCCTTCTCCAGAATGTTGCGAACAGAGAAAAGCCAGGATTTGGCAAGGGATCAGGTGTGGACCGATCCCGGACAACAACCACTGTGTAAGGCCCCTGTGATCATTTCCTGTTTTCCCTTGTACTCTTTATCTGTTTCTTGATATGATTGATTGTTTGATGATCTTGTTGCAGTGCATTAACAAAGAAACTGAGAGAACGTATATTGGAGTTTCAGGTACCTCCTTTTAACTTGAAATTCCAGTTCTTATGCATAATCCACATGGTGAACATGTTTTCTGCATGCTTATTAACTAGAAATGGTGCTACATATACAACTAAATTGTGTGTTCAGTGATTTTGTGACTGTAGAATGCTTATAGTCTAATAAAGCTTGAAAAAAAAGCTGAAAATGTCAGTTTATGCTCCTTAAAGATGATAAATGTCTGTTTGTAAATGGGAATGCAATTTAACTACGATGTATGTGCATGTCCGCAGAAATTACGAGAAGAAATCCAGAAGGAATATCGTGACGTAGTGGAGCGTCGTGTTTTCACTGGTCTGTTTTCTCAAACTCTTAAACATACTTTTAACTTTTGCAGTTCAGTTGCATTGTAGCTTAATTATTTTATTCATTCTTGCAAATATCCAACCAAACAGTAACGGGCGAGCGTGCTGATGAAGAGGTAAGAGAATACAGATAGTCTTAACTTCAAGCTATCATTGTTAGCAGACCTGCACTGCATATGCTGTGCTTCTAACACGGAATCAAAATTCAGACCATCGACAAGCTGATAGAAACAGGCGACGGCGAGCAAATCTTCCAGAGAGCAATTCAGGAGCAAGGGCGAGGAAGGGTACTTGTTCTTTCGGCCTATGTAACTGCAACAATTTCAGCCTGGATGCTGACAAAGATGGATGGTGAATTTCTCGCATTTGTAGGTACTGGACACACTGCAGGAGATCCAGGAGCGCCATGACACAGTGAAAGAGATTGAGAGGAAGCTTCTTGATCTGCAGCAGGTAATGAATGACCAATCTCCCAATTCAGTTTGGAAGGACTCCACACTTGTTTCGTGTATGAAAATCTCCTGAATGCAGATTTTCAACGACTTGGCTGTATTGGTCGAAGCTCAAGGTGAGATGTTGGACAACATTGAGACGCAGGTATGATGATTGATGCTTTGTCACTCAATTGTTATTTTTCTTGATACCTGCAATCACATATTTCGTTAAACATTAAAAGAATGGAACTGGCCACAGAATTATTAGCACTGTATTATTGAATGATTAGTTTTCTTTTTCTGACTTATGATGTATCTATACTCAGGTCACAGGTGCAGCTGAACATATTCAGACCGGAACAAACCTTCTCCAGAAAGCAAAGAAGCTGCAGAAGAACACGCGGAAATGGACTTGCATTGGCATAATCATCCTCCTGATAATCATCCTCGTCGTCCTCCTCTCCTTGAAACCATGGTCGTGGGGTAAATAAGCAGCAAACAAGAAGCATCGTTCCCATGTTGATTTTGGTTGGTGATATTACCTATAGTATTCTTGTTATAGCTGTGCATATGTCAGAAGGTGCGAGATGGTCCTGTAAATCGTATTGGAAACATTGTTTTTTTTTTTTTTTATTTGGAAGAGAAACTTTGGGTGTGAACTTTCAGATTGCTTGATTCAAATTTAATATATTTGGTGTGCAACTAAAGGCCTATATACCTACTGGTTTCTTGGGAGATCGATAACTGTTTGATTTACAGTGATCTGCTACTGATGCAATCTTGCAATCCTTGGTTTGTTTTACATCTTCAAACACTTCTGTAAAGGAACCGAGGAAGTAGTTTCTGAACAGGCTGAAGGACAGGTTTTTCGAGTGGGGATGGATATTCTCCCCAGTAAACATCAGCAAACAGCAGAACCATTCAAGCAAACATGACTTCCACATAACCATTCCAAGAACATTGTTGCATTCAATCAAAATTCTTCAGAAATTCAGTGAATTATCACTCCCAATGCTAAAAATTTGCAGTTCAGTTGCATTATAACCTTAATTATTTTACTCATTCTTGCAAACAAGAGGAAGATTCTGGATCTCCAGCAGGTAATGAATAGCCGCTCGCTCAACATTCAGGTTTCAAGTATTCCTGTTTTTATTCAATGGTAGATAAGGAGCAAACAAGAAATTCCCATGTTATTATTGTTGTACCTATGCATATATACCATAATAAGCTTCGAGAGTGTCCTTTACATCGTATTTGAAAACTTTGGAGGTGAAATTTTGGATTTTCTTGATAATTTGTTATAATGGTATTGCCCCAAAGAAAAGGCCTTTTACAGGATATAAGACGACACAACACCCAACATAAGCCAGGGCAGGGCTATAATTGAATAATGGGATTTGCCATTTGTCACTAATCCTAGTGGTTTCTTCAATGAGATCAGTTACCATCTTGTTAAAAAGGTGATCATTTGCAAATGCAACCCTCGATTCATTTTACATCATCATGGTACATTTCTATGGAGCTACCGGGAACAGGCTACCTCCAACTGTAGAGGCGTCTTCTTACCCCCAATAAACATCAACAGGTAGCAGAACCATTAAACAAATCTTCACAGCCTCAATGGAATATCATTCCTCAATGTGCCGCCTCTTTCGGGACTTATGTGGCCGTTCAGATTTCACCATATCATCTTCATTCTTGAGTATTCTATGTTCTCGCTCATTCTGCTGAACTTTGATGCTTGTATCCCCAATGCCATCTTCAACACTGAAGATTTGAGCAGCACACTTATTATCACAAAGCTTGAATAGAGGCTAAATTGGGTAAGATATTATAGAACTTCAATAGTAACATGAAAACATGTGTTTGTATATCCAGACCTTTTGAGTTCGGATGCATATTCAGGGTCATGTACTGACAACCAACGCATGCATCCAGTGTGAGGTGGGATTAGAGATCCAGTAATATGACAATTCATTTCTGTATCCACCCTGTGATTGAACATCAGAACAAATATAAATAATTTATTTTGATCACAGAATGTGGAGCATCAGCGATCCGTTTCAGCAACTGTGATGTACTTCACTTCTCATGTATACATTGATGAGCTCAAGTTCATTTACAGTGCTGCTGTAACACAATCACTTGTTTTAGGTCATCGGACATGGCCAAACAGTACATATGCACATAGCTATGGGCAACATACATAGATGGTACAACAAACATTGAAAAAAAAAAACAAACGTAGAAGATTTTAGGCATTGGACTTCTAAAAATGATTTGTTTCAAATCAAAAAAAGGAAAAGATTGAGCAAAAACAATGTTAGACTGACAAAAAGGGAACAAGATCAGCCCATACCTTTTGACAGAAAACCTTATCATTGTTCCTCTTTTAATCACATGATCTTTATCTGTGCGGCTCACAAATTTCCCTTCATCACTTTTCTGTGCAAAAATTAAAATATATTAAAAAAAGTTATGCGTATATTATCAAGAGACTGGTTAGCTTTGATGAAGTTAACAATTACGCAGACTCTTACAACAAAGATAAGTTTTGCAGTCACAAAAAACATTCAACAGCCCATGAAGAACTCAAGTGCATTCATTTCAGCAATATAACTTGATATTCACAATGGTCTGAAGAACATCACAAAAAAATTTGTTGTGCAAACAAAAGTATACGAGTCTTTTTTTTTATAAAATAAAATTGGCACATACATTGTCTAAAGCATTCGAAGCTATCTGTGCATGCATAGCACTGAGTTTCAGTTTACTCAGTAATAACGAGAAGCAATTTAAATGAAACGCAGCAGAGAAGATGGAAGCGTTACTGAAGATGGAAGCATTAATATGGAAAATATATATACACATTTTTCAATCATGCTATCTATTGGTATAAAATTCAAGATTCACTGGAGTTTCATGTTGAGGGGAAGGGGAATCTTGACTTTTGACACTTGTAAAAAAAAATCGCCTGTTAGCTCCAAATTATTTCACCAAATGGTTAACTTTTTTTTTTTTAGAAGAGAGAAAGGCCCCGTTTGGCATGCCTCCTATCAGCTTTGGCTCCTAGCTACAGTGCTATTATCAGGAGATGTTTTTCGCTACTGCTATAATCAACTGGGAGCCAGTGGAAGCTAGAGCAATGCCAAACGGGCCTAAAGCTGATACTAATATTGTCAAAACCTTAAAAGCTGCACTGTATTAAAAGATACATGCTTGTGAATTCTGATAACAAACACATGCTTGTGAATTCTGATAACAAACAGTTCCATGCTTTGTTTTGTTTCACTTAATACAATTCATGAGACACAGAAATAAGGGCATTGATATATGAACATTAAATTACTGAAACTAGAGAAGCTTCAAATCAAATATAAACTAGCAGAAAATGGTGGAGTCTCAAACCATCACAGCAAAATAAGATTATTTTTCTCAATATAACATACCCTTTTGAATTTGAACTTTTGACGAATATCTTCAGACATAATTGCCACTGAGAAAACCCCTAATACAATGGCATGAATCGAGTCCTTTCCAAGCATTTCAACCTTCCCTTCTGAAATTAGCAAACATTTAAACATCAGAGCTATGCATGTCACATCTGTACCAGGCCAAGTCATTATTTCATCCCACAAGCTATGATGCAGATCAGTCATTAGCAAAAGCACTGATAAAACTTTGTAATGATAGGATAGAAAGTTTCAATAATGTAGTATCCAACAGTGTGTAATCAGGTTGATACTGAATGGTGGCAATCAGGTTTACTGCCTACACAAATACTACAAACCAACAGTGTGTAAATTTACAATAAAAAAAAACAACTTACCAAGGATCGTGTCGGTTGGGGAGAGAAGAGCAGCAGATTGGCATACACCTGGACGGCGAAATATGGCACCAAGCCATTCATGATTTTGCCTTTGACACAAGTTTTGGCTTTACCACTTCCATCTTTGGGTTCACTACTTTCACCTTTGGGTTCAGCACCTTCATATTTGTTTTTTCCTTTGGCAACAGATTTGGGTTCACCACTTTCACCTTTGGGATCACCACCTTCATCTTTGGGTTGACCATTTTCGCCTTTGTTGGGTTTGGCCTCTTTGTCTTTGTCAAGACAGAATGCAACTTCATGCGTCAGCAACACACCATCAAAACGGTCGTCATACCTGATATGAACGGGCACCATACATATTTGCTCAAACAATAATCAAACTAGCTACAGAAAGCTTTGTGGCAGCTCGAAAGTGCAAGGAATTTTGCTCAAACAATAATCAAACTAACTTGCTACTGAAAGCTTGCCAAAAGTGCCAACAAGAATGTGACGAAAAACAAGGGCCGGCCCTACAGCTCAAGCATAGTCTCTCCGGGGACTCTGACACCTATCGATTTGCTCGGAACTCGAGCCTTATCAGAAAGCGACGCTACGCACACCCTACAGCCACAATCACCACGCATAGGGAGGATATGGACGGAGAGAGGGAGAGGGGAGAAGAGCGGACGCACGTGAAGAGGAGCGCGCTGAGCTGGCGGTTGACGGCGTGCCGGACGCGCTTGGCGTTGGAGGGTGCACGTACACCGTGAGCTCCGCCTGCTTGAGCCGGAGCGCCTCCATTGCGGGCGGGCGGCGGCGGCTGCCGGCGAGCTTGACTCGGAGGCGGGGGCAGACACGACAGGGCACGTGGATCCCGCCGCGCAGAGAGCCGCTCGGTGTTGGGGGAGGCGGTGGCTAGCGTCCCGCTCGCGGGGAGGCTAGGGCGGCGGCGAAGGGGAGAAGAAGGCAGGAAGCTAGGGCGGCGACAGGGAGGGAGGCCAGGGCTTTTCGGACCCCAACGGCTTCGTGCCTTCGTCAAGACGGCCCACACAATCGATCAAAACGGGCCCTGCTTACGGCCCATGAAACTCATTGTCTGCATGTGCATCATATTTATTACCTTCCCTAAAAAAAATCTTATATTGTTTACCTATGCCTCTTCTGTATCCAATTCACCATTATAACTTGCGGTTTTTTTAACACATCGTTACTATAAAAAAAAAACTATGCCACTGTCATTAAAATATGTACATCAAAGGACATATTGAGCCTACTTTCCGGCGTCTTTAAGGCTATGGTATTTGTTGTATGTATATGCTTTTGCTCTTACTAGCCTCTCTTTATCCACTCTATGCCAAACCTTGCCGACTTGTCATCCGTCTTCAATCCAAGATTGAATGTAACTCTCTCTCTCCCTCCCTCTCTCTTTTTCTATGCCACCACCGCGTCCTATCAACCAGCGTGCCACTGCCTCTGCAGCCGCACAACACGCCCCTTGAACAACATTGCCACCAGCCATGCGTGCCGCCTTGCTCGACTCCGACACATCTACCACACATTCCAGGTTGACACAGCCCCGTTGCAGGTCTAGCCTGCCACGCCGGAGCCCCGCCCCAGGCCGGGTGAGATCACTTCTCCCTAGAGAGGGGCGTGCCGCCCATGAGTGAGATTGACAAGTGGGGATACTTGGAGGGCCAACATGAAAGTGATGATCTAGGGATATTCAAGATGCTTAGTTGAAGAAATAAAAAAGGATTGATCAAAAGAAAGCAAGCAACACCTAAAAGAGAGACATTCATGCAAATTCAAGTGGTATTTTCTCATGCAAGCAAAGATCAAAAGAGATCAAGCCAACCACAACATAAAGATAGTACACTTGATCATTAGTGGTTTTCAATTCATATGGGTGAAGCATGGAATTCATATTGATATATTTGGTCTTCACCAAGCTATAGAAATGGACTTCACATTGCTATTGCGGAGGGAAATTGGAATCCTATTGACTATCCTCTACTCCAAGATAGCGAAGGTATCATTGTAATGTGCATGATCATCTCATCCCTTACTAGTATGCGGTTAGTGCATATAGTACATGATTATTAGGGTCATGCATGACAAATGAAAGTTTTAAATTCATTACTACCACTATTGCTTGAATGTCTATATGATCTAGTGGTTTGTATATGAATTTGTTCATGAGCTAGTGATCCCAAGTACTTAATCTATTTTTGAATGCTCTCAAGTGACAAGTACAACATTGGCAAGATAACCCTTATACTTTATGAGGTGTGAAGAAGCTTGTCATTGGATCAAACCGGACTTGGAAGCTATGGCAAATCATTTTAGTTCAAGTCATCAAGAAAGAAGCTCATGAAAACAATCTAGTTCAAGAATGGGTTGCAATTGACAAATCTTTTCAAGTGGCTTCCACTTTGTGATTTTCAAGACATGACTAGATTATTACCTTATCTTTACACGTGGTATTTGCTTTCACGTGGTATTCAATTCAAGGAATGTCTAGTACATGAAATTGGTGGTTCCACAAGTGATCCTCAACTTTAAATGATCAATTCAAATCAAGAAAGCTACCCTCACATACAAGAGCTCAAGTATATGAATTGGATTGACATATGCTTTGACATAGGGGAGGTGCTCCACCTCACGTTATCAAGGTCAAAAGACCCTACAAGTGACCTACATGTGGCATTTCTAAGTGGTTTTCATGCTTCCACATGTGAGAGTTACAAGTGGTGTCATTCCAACATATGGTGATGTCCATCAAAAATGAAGGTTCAAGACTCAACCATCTATCCCTAGTCGCACCCTTTGTATCAAAAGAGGCATACCTTTTATGGAAATTGATGACAAGGGGGGAGAGATTGGAACAAAGATATGAATATGGGGAGAGAATGGAAGAATGGAATATGGACATGGACCATGAGGGAGCAAGATTGAAGATTAGAGGAGGATCAAAATTCTTGGACATATGAGAAGCACACAAGTTGGGGGAGCAAGCTCATGAACTTGTTTGATTGCATTTGATATGTGCATATTCATGTGTTTGCTTGCATTTACATTAGTTTTTAAATTTTATATGCAATGCTTGTGTGGTGTATGCTAGTTATAGAACTTGATTGATGATATGATAACTAGCATGCATAAGTTGTAGCTAGACATATATATGCTTCATGTGAATCAAGTGCCATTACATATAATGTTGATCTCACATGGTACTTTGAGTTTTGATGTATGTCTAGTTACATGGATGATGCTAAGGATGAACTTCAAATTTGCAACTCCGATTGGTATCACGCTTCAAAGGTTTATCCTATACACCTTAGCATCACTTTGTAGTGTTAACCCTCCCAAAATTTTCATATTTATGTATGTGTGCAAACCTTGAATTCAAATCAATTGGGCACACATATAGGGGGAGTTACCACTACCAAGTGTGAATTAATCTTCAATTCTATATCTTTGTAGTGTTGCCATCAATTACCAAAAAGGGGGAGATTGAAAGGTCCCTAGTGGTTTTTGGTAATTGAGTGACAACATTAGGTGAACTAATAATGTGTGATTGAGATAATACACAGGAAATTAGTTCACATGTGATGGTGCAATGAAGGAGCTTATTGCATATGAGACATGACATGGAGTCATGTGACCGATGTGGTGAAGATCAAGACAAGGCTTGGCTTGATGGACCGGTTGCAAGTGTGTGAAGGGCAAGTCGAGGCGGTGAAGCGATGGACCGCGAGGCGGTGAAGCTTAGGCAAGACTTGGCGCCCGATGGACCCGACGCAACGGTGAAGAGCAAGTGATGTCAAGATCGATGGACCAAGAAGGTCATGTGATGATATTAAGTGGATCATATCATTCTTGATCGTGTTGGTGCATGTGTTGCATCGGCACTTGAAGATGGAGCGGAATGAAAATGCGCAAGGCAAAGGTATAACCTATAGGGCATTTCATTTCGCCGGTCATAGGTGAGTAGAGAAGGTTATGACCGGATTTGGGTTTGATAACCGTACTATGAAGGGGAAAGCTTCAATTGCTTTACTCACCTAGTGCCACTAAGTTGAATTTCTTTTTGCATATGCATTGGGGCTTAGTGTCTTGATGAGATGGTTAAGAAATTCTTGAGAATATCTTGGAAAAGCAATTATCTTTTGTGCTAATATGGTTTGGCATATTTGGATGAGAAGCACATAAATTGGATTGAGAATCTATTTTTTGAGGCTGTCAAAAATAGAGGAGCAAGAGGGCCAGCCGCTCGTCGCTACATGCAGGGAAAGGAAAAAAAAAACGAAGTGAGGCCATCGGTGCTTTGCATTTGCTAATTATAGCATGGGGTCGGCAGCTTGTGCTAATTGGAGCAAGCACACATGCATACTACTGCTTGCTGCCCTGGGACAAGTCGATGGATTAGCTGCTGCATGTGTTGGCTGCTGCTGTTCGCTCATTTGGCTTGCAAAGAAAAAGAAAGGAGAAAATAGCAGGCCACGACAGTCGTTGCTGGGCTGCTGGCATCTCTGTGCATGCTGTGGGCCGGCCCGTCGACCAAAGGGGCAGGTGGGTGTGCGCTGCTGCGTTGCCTGGCCCAGGTGGCCACTGCTTGATCGCTGCTGGCCGAACGACCCATTCTGCTGCCTGCTTGCAAGTTGGAAACCGCCGCCGCCTGCTTGTATCTCCAGACCAGAGAACGTGCGAGTGGAACTCCTCCTCTGTTGCTGCCGCCTGCCAAGGAGCTGAGGGAGCATGGGAGCTGCCGACCGTTGGTGGATGGGGGCGTTGGGCTTCTGCCTGTTGGCTGGCTGGGAGTAAAAGAAGCAGCGCTCCTCCTCTGCCTGCACCACAGCACAGTGAGCTTTTCATTCCTCTTTTTCTTCCCAAGAACAAGAGCTAGAATTTCTCCTCTCCTCTTTCTCTCCAATGATTTGAGGCAAAATTGATATGAGAGATTGAGTGCCCTTTGTGGGTGTGTATGAGAGGTTGAAGATCCACCCATTCTCCATTTGATTCCACTCAAGATTAGAGCTAATTTGAGAGGGGATTGGGATACCTAGTGCATTGCATTTCGGGATTCATATTTGTGGCACTAGGTGGTGATTGCAATTGTGGATTTCTTATTGCTCTTGGTGATTGCCATCACCTAGACGGTTTGGAGATTGTGACTCCGTTGAAGCACGCAATTGGAGATTGTGCGGTGCTCCGGAGGAGGATTTGTGAGAGGTTCGTGCTCACCTCGCGGGGATCGTTGAGAGCAACACTATTAGAGCGTGTCATTGAGTTACCGCGACTTGTGTGTGTGGGTTCAATCGCGGTGCCTTGAGGGGCTCACTTGAGAGTGGCGTCTTGCGGTGCCTTGCGGGCGTGCCTTGAGGGGCGGCGATTTGCGGATCACACCAAAGAACCATCTAGGTGAAACACCGGAAGGAACCACCCAAGGTGTTGGTCGACACAACGAGGAGTAGGGGAAGTTGGCAAGCTTCCCGATACCTCGTAAAAAATCACCGGTGTCAACTTGTCTACTCTTCTCGGTGGTTTGCATTCTTCAAATCACAAGCTTTGTATTTACATTCATATATACCTTGTGCTTGTGCTTGTGGAGTAGCTCTTGCAATTACTAGCTGGTGTAGCTTGTTTTGTTGCCTTGCTTAGTTTGTGTAGCTAAGTAATTTGAGCCTTTGGGTTAGGCGTGTGTCGCCTTGTCCATTGTGCATCTAGTGAGCTTAGGTTGGCTTTGTGCTTTTGCTCATTAGAATTGTGTAGGAGCTCACCCTTGTTTGAAGTACTAGCGCATATGTTTGTGTGACCTTGCAATAGAAACGGTTAGGAGCTCAAGCTAGGCTTATCACCTCATTTGCTTTGTGTAGGATCTTTTGTGAGGTGTTTTAGAGTCATAGCTAGAGGGGTGAAGTCTTGGCTAAGCGAATAGTTTCAATTCCGCATTATATTTGTTTAGGCGCAATTAATTTTAGTAAGGACTATTCACCCCCCTCTAGTCCCCATCTCGACCCTACACAGGTGGCTTAAACAAAAGGTATCTCTAATCTTGCGTGACCACATAAATTACGTGCTACTTTATTTGTCCTATATAATATAATGTTAAAAATTCTTTAAAACAACTTAACAAAATTATAGTCTGTTTGAATTTTTATCTCAAGTTTGACTATTCGTTTTATTCAAAACAATTTATGTAAACATAGTTAAATTTAGTCATTCTTAAAAATAATTATTGAGTACATGCTAGAACGAAAAGAAGTGATAATTTACATGATTTTTTAAATATAACAGTGGTCTAACTTGGAGTCAACAAAGTCGAGATGAACTATAATTTGAAATGGAGGGAGTACAAGATAACACATGTTCTCATGGCTTAAACACTAATAAGAAGTTTCTCCTTAAATTATAACTTTTTATCAATTTGCTGAAGTTGTGCATCTAAATGATATTTCGATATAGATTCTAGAAGTCTCAATTCTTTTATTTCGGGATGAATGGAGCAGAAGTAGAAGAATTGATTTTTAGGGTCTTATGCATTTGTGCCCCTAATTTGTAGTGCAATGATGATTATATCCTCGTTTTTTTAAACTTTGTGATTTTTTAAAGAAGAGTTTGCCCTTCTTTTGTGAAGTCCATCTAACGGTGTTAACTTTTTGAACAAAAGGACAAGTTTGGTCATGTGATTTTACCCCTATTTATTTTCCTCTCTGTGTTTTTATCCCTTTTATCTTATCAACGGTTTGGCAATTTTTTTGATACAGATTGGACCATTCAATCAATGTAGAAGTCAACTTTTGTTTTTGGAAAATATGACAGCATTTTAGCTAACAAATTAACAATCTACATAAACATAGATTAGTATCGCACGAAGTTAATATCATACGCATCGCATGGCCAATCTTGGCTCACGCATGAGCCCTCCAGTAGGGTGCCCACTAGACCACTATCGACAATTCTTCAACAAAGCATGCACAAACAGAACTGCACGTAGCGTAGGCTCACACTTCCAATGATTCGGCCTATCTCAAGAGTCCCACGGAGAGCAGCAGGTCAAGGTCGTGGTCCTCCAGTTCCCTACTAGATCGAGCTCCTGCAGGCCATATCACGTGGGTAGAGGTGGTAAAAGACCCTCTAATTTTAGAATAAAGGCGGATTAGAATCCGGCCATAAAACTATATAATCTTACTATTACTAATTGGAGGCTCCAAATTGGAGGCTCCAACGGGAAAAAACTGGGGTGTGCATCGTGCACATGTATGCTTTAGTGTGCACTCACGGTAGATTTGCGCCATGTGTCATAGGAATCATTGTGGCCATACGCTCGGGAACCGCCCCGCTTTGTTGGGCGCCGCATGCACTAATGCAAAAGAATGAGGATGAGCTGCTGTGTACTACATGGGATGCGGGCGACAATGATGATTCGCGGGAGCGCGTGGCGTCAATCTACGATGTGGTGCACACCAAAACATGCATATATGCTGCACACCCAGTTTTTTTCCCTCCAACGGAGGCTCCACGTTAACTCTCACCGGACACACTAGAAAAAAAAGATAAATCCTAAAAATTCTCACAATAATTAGAAACATCTAGCCATCCATTCGGAAGTCTCTAACAATGATAGCCATTAGATTTTTACTTTTAAAAAATTACCCACCATTGCCATTATATAAATAACATTGTAAAATAACCCCTATATCAATATATAAATTACCCACCATTGCCATTATGAAAAACTAATAAGCATCTAATTAAATTTTGCATAAAACATCTCTAGCTATGTGTAACGGTAGATCTATTATATTTTTTTAGAAAATTACACACCTTTGCCACATTGTTATATATTGATAAAAAAATAAAAAATAAATCCATTTTTATTAGAATCTGTTACGTACAAGGAAAATGAGGAAACATAAATCCATCCACGGAAGGGCGTCAAGGTTACTTGACTGCAAACAAAAACAACCTAAATTCATCCACATCTTCCATCAATCGTAATTCCACCGCAACAACTTACATGAGCTATGTTGACGGTTCCTCCAGGTATATCAATATATATCTCCATTCTACCATCTATGATGTTTTCATCGCCAAAGATACTTATAGATGTCCAACGGGCCGGCCCGGTGCCGCCGGGTGGCCGGCTTCGGGCCAGCCAGGCCAGCCCCATTTGCGGGCAGCGTCGGACCACCGGGGCGCGTCGGGCCGTGCCTTCACCGTGCCGGGCCACGCCCTCGGCCCATGGTCGGTCCGTGGGCCATTTACAGGGCCCGCGGGCGGGCAACCACCTAACATCGGGGACCCGCGGCCACGCCCGCCCGGCCAGCTGCGCGGCCAAGCCCGATGCCGAGCGTTGCGCCCGCGCCCGCCCAGCGCGCGCCGCGCGTTGCGCTGCTCCGCGCTGAGCGCCCGCGCGAAGGGCGCCGGCTGACGCGCCAGGCGCGCCGCCGCCGCGCTGCCCGCCGCGCCCATTGCGCCAAAACTGCCGCCCGCCCGCGCCGCCGCCACGGTGATGGCGGCGGCGCGGGGACTCAAGGCTGCCGTGGGGCGCGCGGCCAGCGCCGGGCGCCGCCGCCGCACGCCGCATCGTGGGGCGGGCACGGCCGCCCGTGCGGTGTCGGCGCCTGAGGTCGATGGGCGGTGGAGCTCGTGTGGGGACGGGAAGTAGGGTTAGGACTCCCCATCGCGACGATTTTTTTTTTTTTTTTTAGAAATCCATCGCGGCCGGATGGTCGGTGGGCCGGTGCCCCATCTGACCCTAACGGAGCATTGGGGCTAGGCCGCTTAATGCTGCTGGGCTGCTTAAAATTGATTTCATCACCGGGCCGCCACGGGCCAACCGGGCCACGGGCGGACCGCCACCGTGCCACGGGCGAGGGGCGGCCCATGGCCCGTCCGCCACCGGGCCGTGCCGCCCGTGGCCCGGCCATAACGGACCGGACCGGGCCAGGTACCGGGCCATTTTGCCGGGCCTCGGACCGGGCCGCGTGCCGCGGGCCAAATGGCCATCTTTAAAGATACTCAGGCGACGGCTGCGAGATATGCATGTAGAGAGATGATCACAACAGATCTAGAGCGGGTGCGGCAACAAAACCTCTCGATGGCGTGCGGGAGCTGGGGTCTTGGCATGCAGCAGTACGTGGGGCGTGTATGCATGGGAGCATCAAAGTAAACATCAGTGAGCAGTCGTGTTGGCGTATGCATGTGGCCTGTGGCGTTTGTGTGGATGCATGGGCGTGCATGATGGGACGATCCCCTCCTGTTCCTGCATCAAGCAAACAAGTCGTCCTGCCGAGTATCAATCTACAAAAAGTGAATCAAGTCGCACTTTTGTCCACCTCTTCTTCCGATCAATGGCATTAAGCGTACGTGGGCTTCCGGCCTTCCATGCAGTAGTTGCTTATATATATGCAGTCCATTTCTTGTCTGATTTCCTGTTTGGAGTTGTTGCAATCAGCTAATTTGTTGGTTCTGTGTTTTGGATCTCATAGAGAGACGGGTGGCATCAACTAACTGAAAAGTCTATCTAGAGCTCCATCAACAAGAACCATGAAAACATGCATTGTCCGGTTCTGCATGCACAATACTTGCTGGTGACCCTGTCAAATGTCTGTGCGTCCCCTACGATGACAATTGACCACCTGCCGGCCACAAAGAGGCGTTCGTTTTACGGGGTAAAGGGGCCGTTGGGTGATGCCACTTCATGACTCCATACAGGTATGTTAGAGCTCAATTCAATGCAAACCCCGATTAGAAATATGATTCCTACACCATTTAATTAGTCTATATAGCTACATAATTTATATCCAAAGTATCATGTTTACCTATCACAAACAATAAAAGCCAAATTAGATCAGCGGCGAATGGTCATCGGGGTCAAATTAGATCAGTGGTGAATGGTCATCGGGGTCAAGTTCACTCTGTGATATAAATTTTTATGAGTTAGATTAATATTTTACTATGGATTTTACAAAATTCACTGGGGTCACCCGATAAACCCCTAGATTCGCCCTGATCCTAATATCCACGATACACTATATATACAAACAAAAATAATAGAATATTTTATCCAAGAACACATATTACAACACCATCTCTTGCTAATTGGCAATCTATTCCCTTAATAAAAAGATAGCACTTAGAGAATTTCAAATGTTAGTCAAGTACAGTAGTATATTAATATTGTATAATAAAATACTACATGAGTGGAGTGTTTTTTCTATTTTGAAGTTATTATATATATGACCATTTTTTAGAATTACAAACTAAAACGTCATTGATGCTAACAACCCACACACACTTACCCCTATCAACACATATATATAGATCCTACCCTATGAGCACTGCAAAAGAACTAAGCCAGTAGATCTTAAAATTCACGAAGTCACCACACTCCAAAGGTGCCTCGCTTTTGACAGGGACATCACCTCCCACTTATAGTGTAGCACAGTTAAATCTTGGAATAAATTCAGAAAAATATGAGCATCCATGCTAAGTCGAGGACTTAAACCTAGATGGACATATTCCACCACAAGGAACACCCGACCAACTAATCTATGGTCAGTTCGCTATACGACCGTCTTTTGATAGACTAAAATTAATAGAATATTAATTATTATTCCATGAACAGATTACAACACCATCTCTAGATAATTGGCACTCTATCCCTTAATGAAAAGATAGTACTCAGAGAATTCCAAAATATTAGTCAGAAATACAGTAGCAGATTAATATTGCAAAATATAATACTACACGAGTGCAGTGTTTCATCTTATTCTAAGTTATTATACGACCATTTTTTTAGAATTACAAAGTAAAACATCGTTGACATCAATAATATGCACGCAATACATACCCCCTGTGAACACACATACGTAGATCCTACCCTATGAGAGAACCTCTGAAGAACTAGGCCGGTAGATTTTGAAATTCATGAAGTCACCACACTCCATTAGTGCCTCGCTTTCGACTAGGACATCACCTACCACTTATAACATATCGCCATTAAATCTTGAAATAAATTCAGAAAAAAATACAAGCACTCCTTGCCAAGTCGAGGACATGAAGCAAAGTGGACAGATTCCACCAAAAGGAACACCCAACCGACAAATCTATGATTATGATCAGATCGTTATATGACCATATTTTGATAGACTATGATCATTATTAACAATGATACTCATTAGGTTTGATCTATTTTTTTTTAAAAAAACTTAAACACTACTACCATTTTATAAATAATCTAAAATAACCTCCAAAATCTTAATAAAAATATACACTACCAGCATTGCATAATAATAGCCTAAAAGCAGTCCTCTAATATTCTTCTAAAGTAACAAATATGATATTATAGAAAAATAATATAAAGTAGCACATAAACTGGTATCTAAATTACCCACATACACAATGCACTTAACAATAATATAAAGTATTCATAAATCTAAAATATATATGTAGTTAATTATAAAAGGTTTACTTTTATAATGATTTTGATTATTCGCTCATGTTATTGTTAGTATGTAAAGAAACTAACATATGATCTGGATGTATGGTGCGGTGTGGTACATGAAGCATGTTGATTTTCAAGCAAAATACATAGCTAACATTGAATTTAACAATATCTGAGCACATATGAAAGTACAATCCAAAGGTGAAAAATATCAAAGGAGATTAAAAAAAGTATACAAAGCAATTGGTGACGCAACTCTATTCAATGTGAATAATGGAAAATATATTTATACGAAAAGTATTTTGCAAGAATATGAACATAATGAAATGAACTAAACAAACTTCAAACACAAATAGATGTCTGATGCAATATGAGTATGGATGGAAAAGTAGACAAAGTAAATGTATTAAAGCCTACCAAAGTATGACAAAAAAAAAAAAAAAAAAAAACTAAAAAATCATTTGTTTTATTAGATCTATTATAAACACAACTTATGTCTAACACAAGCGGGGGTATGATGCAAAAGTGGACAATTGTAATTGAGACGGAAAACTATATACAACAATTAAAAATGGCAAAACTAATATTTAAAACTATTTTTACAGGATACAATTGTCCTTTTAGAATATAGGAGTAAACAGGAGGAGAGGCAAAGTTGTGCATCCTAAATGTTTATAAAGATTTTAGTAATGCTTCTATATATGTCTTCAAACTATTAGCCCGTGCGGGGACTAGTTATTTAGAACCAATGACACCATGACTGATGATGAGCTACAAAAGTTCCTCTGCGAACCTGAGACGAAAGTCCCCACGTAGTCTAGGTTGATGCCACAGAGGGACCCGATCGAGTAATCCCCTGTGCGTTGACAAGACCCAGAGATGTGTGATATACTCGCCACCCCTAGCCAATTTACTAATGTGGGCGGTAAGGTTGTTGGACGGCGTGACGCTTAGCAGCTTATGCACCCACACCATGGCAAGCAATTCCCACAGTGCTGCGTTGCTGTTGGAGAATTCGTGCATCAGTTGGTCGGCCAACTCTATGCCGTCGGCAAGGACGGCTCTGTATCTGTCGCCATTTTCACCGAGATGGGACAGCCTATCCAAGACGGCTTCCTTAGATCGGCACCCGACTAGCCATCGTTGCGCATTAACCTGCAGCTCTTCCAAGAAGAGTTGCGTGCTGTGGAAGTTGTCCATCACCAGCTCCGTTGCGTAGAACAGAAGGTAAGAACAGTAGTCCGAGAGGGTGGTGGCAACCAGCTGGTTCTCGTTGGGGATGGTCGCGGTGGTGCCAACCTGCTGCTGGGAAATCTGCTTGTAGTCACATACCGTAGTAGCAATGTGCCAGGTGAGCATGCTTCGAATGATCCCACTGCCCTCACCATCTATGCTCCGGTTAATAATCTCCACAAGCGGGTTTTGTTCACTCCTGAAATATATATATAGGTGCTGAAGGTTTAAATGAAGGTTTAAAAATTATCCTTATAATTATAAGTATTCAAGGTTCAACCTCATACTACATACTTGCTTGTTCTTTAAACTCTCTATAGATGCATGCATGCATCCATATATACATGCCTTTTGAAAATCATCTTACCTAAATTGTCTCCTGTATTTGGAATCAGTAAGTAAATGCATGTTGTCTCACTTTTTAAATAATAAGAGTAGTACCTTATTACTCGCTCTATATGAAATTATAAGTCACTTTATTTTTTTGTTATATCCATTTTCCTATGCTTTTAAATATAATAAGATGTCCAAATGTATAGCAAAATGGATAAACAAAAAAAAAGTAAGACCATGTTTGGTTAATTAGTTCCAAGACTTTTTTAGTGCTAAAACTTTTTAGATAAAAGTCCCTCCATGAGATACTTTTAAGGACTTTTGCTGTTTAGTTTTCTAGGTGTTAAAAGGGACATTTTTTTTTTTGTCGGCACTAAAAAAAATCCGTGCAACCAAAACAAGGTGTCTAACGCGATCGATCAGTTGTTGTAAATTAAGCACGTTAACAACTGAACTAACTTCATAATAATGAGTCTAACGCGATCAGTTGTTGTAATTATAAATATTTTAGGTCCCTTTCTTTATTGAGTCTATCGCGATCAACTGTTGTAATAGATTTTACGATAATATGAAAAGAAAAGGCAAGGATGTCTGTATTAAATATTTCATTTATTTACTAACTATTACTTATAATATTTATATATATCTAAAAAGAATGATGGGCTATGATATCTTACCGGTCACGATTTAGTCGGAGTACCGTAGCAAGATCTTTGCTGGGTTTCCACCTCCCTTGATCCCATGCATCGACACCATGGTTGATGTTGTATACCTTTCTTTCATCACGACTCCAGTTCACTACATGACGCAGGACGTTGTATACAGTGCGCTTCACCAGCATGGGCAGATCCTGGTGAGCCACGAACCTGCTCCGAAACAGGATACCCCTTACCCGCTTCGGTACAAGCAGAAAGAGAAACGGCAAACGAGCAGCAAATGTATTTTGGGACTGGATGCAGGCACCCAGAAGCGAGTACTGTCCCACGGAGTTGCTCCAGTAACGCGTCGTCAGAGTGAATCTGCAGATGAACCGTAGCAACCTCTCCACGATGGGGTGCCCTCGCCACCGAGGATGGCGCACGTACCTGCACGCCAGGCTCACCTTGTGCCAGTCCGACAATAGCAGTGTCGTGTACTGGAACGATTCAACTAGCACGAACAGAACAATGGTCAGCCTGGTCAGCCAGATGTCGAATCCTGTTGCGACCGTCGCCGCAACACCCTCAGGGTCAGTGCCACGGTAGCGCAGCAAGGCTGGGGAGAAGAGAACAGCCAAGCTCAGCGTCACCGCTGCGCTGAACACTAGTGTCTGAGGTATCAATGTTTGGTGAAGAGATGGGTGCCTGGCGTAGAAGAAATCAAACAGGAAGCCGAGCTCCACCTCAGTGATACGGTAGATCCACTCATGCATTTCTTCAACGTCCCAAGGCGGGTTGCAAGTGAAATCTGCGAGCTCTCTGCGGTGCAGGAGCACATTGTTATTGGTGGGGTAGCACCCAGTGAAGCGACGCAGGAGCTGCTTGAACAGAGCGAATGACAGGCACAAGTCCTTAAGATTGCCTGAGGTCAAGAGCGCACCGTCGCACTCCTTCACCATCTCAATGTCCACATCTCTGCATCCCCTACGTCCATCCTCCAAGCTCGCCTCACCCTCACCGCCACCGTCACCGTCAACGGTTAGCATGAGCTTGTCTCTTCTGGTGATGAACCTGTTCTCCACTGCAAGAGTATGTTCTCGGCTACCCTGCAGCAGGAAACCCCACAGGCGCATCGAGAGCTTAACAACGTTGAGCATCCAGAACAGGAAGAGGATAACTCTGATCTGAAGGTGGAAGGAGCTGGGGTAGGAAAGGAGCAGGAAAAGGACATAGACGATCTGGGCGGCCTGGTTCAGCATGGTGCGGGCTTGCTGGTCAGAGCCATCGATGCTGCAGGCAGCGATGCCATCAGCGCAGCCAAGGAGGAAGCACGCCCACACGACGACGAGCTCGTTGCGGAAGGTGGAGGACTGCATGAGCCCAGTGGTGTAGGATACGGCCGGGTAGCTCAGTATAAGCGCCAGCCAGACTACAAACCGGAGAGCGGGCCTGCGGCTGGTGCGGCGGCCTGAGCTGAGGAAGACCAGCGTGACGATGAGGGCTAAGGTGAGGGTGACCAGCACCTCCACGCGGACCAGGCGGCCCACGGGGCTGCCTGCCCACGCCGTGGTGGCACGGGTGGCGTTCTGGATGGACAAGTGCTCCTGCATCATCTTTTGGTTGTGGAGGTTTATTGCTAGTATACTTGATATACTCGTCATTGATCTCAGCATGAACACTGTCACTATATAGAGAAGAATAGGAGGTGGCAAGTATGAGTTCTTGTGAGTTGTGGCTGAGTCAGCTTCACCAATTATTTTGATCAAGGGGTTGGCATGAGTTCACATTTCACGGTTTTTGTGTAATTTAGTTGTTTCAATATATGGAAGAAGTCGACATTCAAACTTTTCTTCTGTCGTGAAATGGATCGGAAGCCCGGTGGAACCGACGACAAGTCTAGCTATTGTAGTTTAATTGTCACCAACCACACTATGATCTGGACTTCCATATAGAATACACCAATGATGGCGAACCAGCAGCGGAACATGGACGGCAAATTGCATGTAATGCCAATCTTGACCTTCTTTGGCTGGGTCATTTCATTATCTCATCTCCTACAAGAAATATAAATGCTTCGATTTTTTGGTCTCATGAATTCACATTGAACCAACCGTGCGTGGTGACAGCTTATAGCAACACATGTCATCTGCTGGCTCCCGTTTCCCACGTCTTTTGCTTTGTTTTTAAACCAAAAAATAACAACACCGCTCCCATAAAAAAACAAGTCCAACTGATATTGCTCAATTATATTCGATTTATAATGGAATTTCAAGAATTAGACACTAGGCGGTTAAAGAGTAGGTTGTATAGTAGTTGACACTAGAATTTGGAGCAAGGAAGATGCGGGAAAATATTCAAAAGAGATCATGTTCTGGGAGAGGCCAAATCGGCTAAATCTTGGGAGAGGCCAAATCGGCTAAAAACTGGAGAAGAGGCAGATCTGCAAAATCCCGAAGAAGAAACGGAACCGGCTAAATTTTTGGGTTGCCCCTTTGTTGCTGGTACATATGTCTGAACCTAAAAAACAAGGATTCATCATCCATCGCCTGGTGCCCTCCAACAAGGGTGCAGCCTTGTTCACAGTGAACAGTTCACTTGAACTTCGCCGACGTTCACCGGTGCCTCGCCTCTCCGGTCCCCATGGCTCTTCCTGGTCTGAATCTCAGGCCTGGAAAAGTGATAGCATCTGCCATTCTCCAAGCTTTTGGCACTTTGGTTTGTGTCCATCCTTCATTCTCTTCCAAATCTTTCCATCTCGTCGTCTCTGTTGGCCGTTGCAAGTACAGGTTGACTGAGGATTCTGTTGCCCAACTCCTCCAAGCCACCATTGGTGGTGAAGCTGCTCGATTCAATGTGGTTATTCTCAGTGATAGAGTTTTCAGATTCTCTGTTTGTTCTCGATCTGTTGGATTTTATATCTATAATCTTCGATCTTATGAGTGTTCAAACTACAAGATTTTCTTTCACCTCTGGCATCGAGGAGGTCCTGATCATGTCTTGGAGTACAGGAGATGGTTGACGGAAGAAAAGGCTCTTTGGACAGATGTGGTCAGAAAGTCATCTTCATCTTCTTCACGTCCGCATTCCGACCACCGCTCACCGGAGCAAATTCAGTACCGTTGGGACATGCAAAAGGTGCACAAATTTCCAATTTGAATCCTGCAATCAATGCTCGTAAATCAGTCTTTACTCGTCTTAATCTGGCTAATAGAGTTAAAGCCAAACGGTTTCCTCTGCCTCTGCCTTTCAATCAGCCGGGCATACTTGGTAAAGGCCCATTGAATTTTGTTGGAAAAAGCCCATCTTCTAATCTGGCCCAATCTCGAACCTTCTTTCCTAAGCAAAGAAGATTCGGTAGATATGGCATTTACTTCCCATTCTCAGAGAAATCCATGCCGCGGCGTTCCTGCTTCCGGTGATCACCGGATACACCGCCCGGTGAATAATGGGCCCACTCCTCAAAATGCTCCTTGCCACATTACTACCGGTGATTACCAGCCTCAATGCACGGGTAAACCGGCACCTGCCTCTCATTGTCAGTCTAAGAGTACTACTTCTCAGTCTAAGAATACTACTTCTTGGAGTATCCGTGCGCCGGAGTTCCTTGACGGCGACGGTGATGAGGTGGTGCTGCCGCCTCCCTCGTCGGAGCAACCTTCCAACCCGCCGGTTTTCTCCAGCTTCGGTGAGTATGCTCGCAATGTCCTCAAGCTTGATGTTTCACCAGTCACTATGCATATCCCTTGGCAACAAAGGTCCTCACTTCCCCAAGCTACAGTAACATCTTCCTCCTATGATTCTTTACAAAATGATATGGCTTTCCGTATGATTGATCCCACCCCTTTCCTCCCACCTGGAATGCAACGTCAAGTCATCCGTGGCAGGCCGATCATGCGCCGTGTTGTGGTGGGTCATGTGCCTGAGCGAGTAACAATGATCTGGCTATTGTTCAACCGCACCCTATGCCGGCAAATTTGGTGGATTTTGAGGATATCGGGAATGTCTTTGGAGGACTTCTTGGGTGATCACGACATCGGCATCAGATCACTCCAACCTTGTCCCTTTGGGCAAGCTTACGTGAGATTCAACTTCATGCATGAGAGAGATCATCTGATCCATAATAGTCCACACCCTTATGGTAATGGCACAATTTCTTTTATTCCTCACAATCGTGCTTGGAATAACCGCACAGCTGTGATGAATCATGAAGTCTGGATAATGATGCTTGGGTTAAATCTTGATATGTGGACTCAGCAACTGATTGATAAGGCTGTGTCATCCTTTGGGAGGTTGCTAGTTTGGGTTGAAGACAGAATGAACAAGGCTAGATCCCTAGTCAGAGTCAGAGTCACTGATCTTGAAGAAATTCCTCAGATCTTTGTTTTTACTGAAGGGACAGGCTTTGAGTCCAACAATTTGGGCAAGAGACGAGTGTGAAGTGCTTCAAGCAAACATGTTGGGTGCTAATCCACAAGATGAGGATCTGCCTCCTAATGAGGGTGATTTTGATCCTAATCAATTCATTTACCATGGCTATGGACAGTTGGGTCAGGGACCTCACCCACCTCACCCTGCACCAGAGCCCCTAGTGCAGCCCAATCCAAATTTCTTGGGCCCTCTTGGTTGGGGACTCTGGCCTCAGCAACCTCAGCAAGGGCCTCAACAGAATGGTCCTCAACAGGAGCAACTTCAAAGAAGAGCTTGACCCATTCAGGATATTCAGCAGGAGGCAGATATTCCTATTTTGATTCCACTCCAGCAGATAGCCCCAGAGGATTGGGAAGAAGTGGTTCAATTTGAGGCTGAAGATGATGCTTTGACAGACCAAGAGGAAATGGATGTCGATGATCAGATCATATATATGAATTCTTCGATAGTGAAGCCGAGGGACCAATAGTACCACCACCGCTCCTATTCCGCCTCCATTCTTCGACCCCACAGATAATAACTATATTGCTCCCTTTCCCAACCTGCAAAACATTCCACAATTTCCGGTTGAAGAAATTCATGAAGAGGACCTTTTGGGTTATGTCCCCGAAAAATCCAAAGTGCAGGGTGATCAGATCCTTAATGCTCTCACGATCAAGTTCATGGTGATCAAAACATCATACCACCTAATGATCCCGATAATGGAATGAATGGCATGAACCAAAATATCCAGATTGGAATGGTGAAAACTATGTTTACTGATTGTGATCCTTCTGCTATTCTTAAAGGAAAGCAGCCAATGCCAAAAATGGCTGAAGATCCTTTTGATTTTTCCAAAATCAACTGGAACAGTAATGAGACTTTCAGCCCACCATTAGCAAAAACAGCCCAAGCCCGGATACTATCGAGAATGTGGGCCAAATTCTTCTCTAACAAGAATCAAGGCCCAACTGTCACTATTCCCGCAGAGTAGTTGGATTTTTTTGTTAAGTTGTTGGTCGAGGTGGCCTCTAATGAGTGGGCTTCTAAATTCTTAGTTTCGATGTTTGGAATCTTATTTCTAGTCAATCTTCTCGTAACTCCTTTCCCCTATCTCTCTCCTCAAAAAAAATCCTCAGTCTTTATCACTGAATTATGCTCTGAAAATGAATTTGCAGCAAGCACTGAGGAGGAGTCAAACAGTTCAGAAAGAACCTTGAGTATGGGTTCAGACCAGAACATTCCTACCCCTTTACTGGACATCCCTGAATCTAGTACTGCAGTAACTCCACCTACAAAAGGTATCAAAAGAGGTAAGAAAAAAGTTATCTCAGAATCTGAATTGAGAAGAAGGGACAGATTGAGTGCTTCCAATAAAGGTTTTAAGCCTTCCACTTGTTCTGAAAAATACTGTCCTGGTTGTGAATCTAAACCCCCCCTGATTTCATCTTCTGTAGTAAGGGAGCTGGGATCCAAATTCTGCAACATTGATCCAGCTAAGCTCACCGATGAGAAGTTGAACAAGAAAGCTGGCCCTAAGAAACCAATCAAGAAGCAGCAGCCAAAGAAGCCAAAAGTCGATCGTTTCTAAGCGGTTCAAAGCTGCGGGGAGACAGAGCATGCCCCAAGCACTTCAAGGGCAAGATCAGAAGAAGCTGCTCCAGGGAAAGCTAAACCAGGACCACAGGCTGAGCATGGGCCAGAAGATGGAACCTCTGGAGACCATGGGCCATCTGGCAGCCCAACTGCTTAATCCTTCCTCGACTCTTAGTTATCTAAGTAGTCCTTTTGCTATGTAAATGGTTAAACTTATGGATAGAAGGTCTTGGAAAGTATTGTGTTGGAATGTCCGAGGTATCAACTTGGACAAAAAATGAAACTCTATAAGGAATAAGATTGTGGAAAGTCTTTGTGACATTATATGTCTCATAGAAACTAAACGAAGTCATTTTGATCCGAACTTTATCGAAATTTCTGTCCAAAGCATCTTATGATTCTTTTGAATTTTTACCCTCGATGGTGCTTACGGGGGTTCTCTTATCCTTTGGAATAGCTCTCGATTCTCAGGAAATTGTGTTTTCCAAAACTCATATGCCATTTCTGTTGAGTTTACCTCTCTTTATAATAATGCTACCTGGCTACTTACTAATATCTATACTCCCTGTACTCTAATGGAAAAAAGATCTTTTTTGCAAAGTGGTTCAAAAAAATATTCAAATGCCTGATTATGTTGATTGGTTGATTGTTGGGGATTTTAATCTTTACGTAAAACCCCTGAAGACGTAAATATGCCGGTGCAGACTACAATGAAATGTTGCTTTTCAATGAAGCAATAAGCAAACCGGGTTTGATTGAGTTACCCCTTAAAGGTAAAAGGTTTACATGGACTAATAAACAGGCTTCTCCCCTCCTGGAAAGATTGGATTGGTTTTTCACATCACCTTCCTGGACTACTGCTTATCCAAACTGCTTTGTCTCTACCTTAAGTATGGAAACCTCTGATCATACTCCATGTATTGTATCCATTAACACCTCTATTCCTAAAAGTTCTGTCTTTCGTTTTGAGAACTATTGGATGGATCATGCGGACTTTTTTTTGATCGGGTTCAAATGTGCTAGCATTCTTCCCCACTCTTGCCGATGCAAACAAAGAATTTGACCGCAAAATTCAAGGCACTCGGGAAAACCTTGAAAGATTGGAGTCATACTTTGTCTAACCTCAAAGTTTCTATTGACAGGAATAAATTATTACTTTGGATTTCTTTAATATGTTGGAAGAATGCAGGGGACCTATCTCTAGTGGAATGGAATTTCAGGAAAATTATTGAAGATCATCTCATTTCTTTGTTGAAGCAACAAAGAACCTATTGGAAGCAAAGAGACAAAATTAATTGGGTTACTTTGGGGGATCTTTGGTACACATTTCTTTCATGCCCATGCCTCTATCAATTACAGAAGAAATTTAATTACTTATTTGGTCAATGATAATGGAGATCAGATGTTTGATCATGACTTGAAAGCACAGCTCCTGTGGAATTCCTATAAAGAAAGATTGGGCTCTACCAACTATTCGGGCATTCGGTTTGATTTATCTCAATTGATCACTGAAAAGCAGAGATCCGGATTATCGATTCAACCCTTCTCTAAGCAAGAAATTGATCAAGTGGTGAAGAATTTGCCTTCTTATAAAGCACCTGGGCCTGGCGGTTTTAATTCTGATTTTTTCGAAAAAGTGCTGGTCAATAGTATGTGAAGACTTTCTGAGACTTTTTGATGCTTTTCTTTCTTTGGAGATGTTTGCTCTAGAGAGCATAAATGGATCAAATATTACTTTGATACCAAAGAAGGATGACCTAGAAAAGTCTCGGATTTCAGGCCTATTTCTTTGCTCAACACTTCAATTAAAATTCTTACAAAGGTCCCGGCAAACAGATTGCAGTCATCTTTGCCTAAGTTGATACATAAAAACCAGTATGGTTTCATTAAAAAAAGAACTATACAGGATTGTCTAGCCTGGGCACTAGAATATCTTCATATGTGCCATCAGTCCAAGAAAGAGATTCTAATTCTTAAGCTGGATTTTGAAAAAGCTTTTGACAAGGTAGAGCACCAACTGATGATTGAAATCATGACAGCCAAGGGCTTCCCAGACAAGTGGTTGCAATGGATGAACCTCATCTTCAACTCGGGAACATCCGCTATTCTTCTTAATGGGGTACGGCAAGGTTTTTCACCGCTTAAGAGGAGTTAGGCAAGGGGACCCTCTTTCACCACTTCTTTTTGTGCTAGCTGCAGATTTTCTTCAAACTCGCTCCAATTCTACAAGATCTGCAGGAGATCTCAGTTTGCCTATACCCTCGAATCATGATCATGATTTCCCAATCTTACAATATGCAGATGATACTCGATCTTTATGCAAGGTGACACAACACAACTTGAATTTCTGAAATCTCTCTTTGGACACTTTTGGGAATTCTACAAGGCTTAAAGGTCAACTTTGACAAATCATTTATGGTGCCCATAAACATTTGAACAATAGACTCAATGAGTTAGCGGATGTCTTTGGTTGTGCCAAGGGTACTTTCCCTTTTACTTATTTGGGTTTGCCTTTAAGCATATCCAAACCAACAAATGACAGATTTTTTGGCCTCTTACAACAAAATGTGAAAAGAAGACTTGTTAGCTTCTCACAATTCCTGAATGAAGCTGGAAGACTAGAGCTGACCAATCTTTGTCATCACAGCGACCGCCAACTTTTGCCATGTGCACCTTTTCCTTACCTAAAGCAATCACACCAGGCAAGTTGATAAGTATCGAAGGCACTATTTCGGAGAGGGTCAGATTTGAACAGCAAAAAACCTCCCAAAACAGCTTGGCCATTGGTTTGTATTCCAAAGCCACAAGGTGGCTTAGGAGCTTTAAATCTTGAAACACAGAATGAAGCTTTGCTTCTCAAGCATCTCCACAAGTTCTTCAACAAGACTTCTGTACCCTGGGTTCAACTAGTTTGGGAAAAATATTATTCAAATGGAAAATTACCAAAGTTCAGTGTTAATTTCAGAGGTTCTTTCGTGTGGAGAGATAATTTGAAATTGCTGCAAAAATTTAAGGAAATGGCAGTTCCACATGTTTTCGATGGATCCTCATGTTATTTTTGGCTTGATTCTTGGAATGGACAGAACTTGCAGCAAACCTATCCCTAGCTTTTTTCTTACTGTAAAAATGCATATTTGTCAGTAAAGCAGGTTAAGGCTGAAATTCTTGATCTGGACCTTTTCCATCTGCCCCTGTCAATTGAAGCTTTCAATCAGTATGAACATCTTCATAACCTCATACAAGAATTACAGCTTACTCAAGATCCTGATCAATGGTCCTATATTTGGGGCTCCACTCATTTTTCTTCAAAAAAGGCTTACAGCTCCCTCATTGGATCGGTACAGGTGCATGTAGCCTTCAGATGGCTTTGGAGAAGTTCCTGTCAGAATAAAAGAAAAATTTTCTTTTGGTTATTGCTCAAGGACAGATTAAGCACAAGAGAATTGCTTCGAAGGAAAAATATGTACTTGCCATCTTACTCTTGTGTTCATTGTCTTGATGAGATTGAAGAGACCTTGCATCATCTCTTCTTTGATTGTCCATTTGCTCAGGCTTGCTGGTATTCCTTGAATAGACTCAAAGCACTGAAGATATTATTGAGGCTCTCAAGATTCAGCTTCATCAGCCCTTCTTTATGGAAATTGTGATTACTGCTTGCTGGTCCATTTGGACATGTCGAAACAATATTATCTTCAGAGGAATAGCACCATTTCTTCAGCAATTCCGAGCAATCTTCAAGGAGGAATTTGCCTTAGTTATTCTAAGGGCAGAGCAAAATTACCAACCTACAATAGTGACATGGCTAGAAGCCCTTGTGTAATTTTCTTTATTTTCTTCGTTTCGTTTTTTGTGTCTTGAACACATTTGTAAGGATTGTTCCGTCATGTTTAAGTTTTCAATAAAAGCACAGTAGGGGCTCAAACCCCTCCTGTTTTCCTTCAAAAAAACTCTCTTTACCCCTTAATTGAAAGGTAGAGCTCCCGCCATTTTTTCTTCAAAAGATAGGAGGGATCCCTGAATCCGGAGGTTAAGATCATAATTTGAGGGGACACGAAAAATAAAGTCCCATTTAGAGTTGAGTTGGGTTTTCACCCAAACTCCTAGGTTCTGGCCCAAATAGAGGAGATGCTCTGACTGAATGGGTGAAGGAGCTAGCTGGCTGCTGCAGCACATCAAACAGGCAAAAAAAAAAAAAAAAAAGAAAAAAAAATCACCACTGTCTTTCCAACAGTATACTCGTGGTAGCAGACTAGCTGTCGGTGTAGACGGACGAGAGACCAACACTTCAACACGTCTGCACAGAAGGAACGCGTTATTCAACGGTGGGAATGGGTTGGTCAAGCCTCTCTTGTCCTCATATATAGGAGTAGAAGACGTGTTATTGCTGTCCAATTGCACCTGTGAAATTTCAGAATTTCTCCACGCAAAGCTTGTGCCTAGAAACTTCAGAATTTCTCCACGCAAGCTTGTCCTGCCGCGGTCCAGTCTCCGGTACTAGTCTAGTCCCGCTGGAAACTGCCTGCCGCCAAGCTTCTGCATCATTGCAGCTGCCTAGAACAGTTCACAACCAGTTCACAACTCAATTTGCAGAGACGTCACAGATCCCCAAAGCAGCAAGCAGTTCTTTTACAAGGAGCCTCAATCAAGAATTGTTCATCCCTGCTTAGTGCCTCACGCGGCGGACAAGTGCCTGAGTTAGCCAAGAACTGTTCGTCGTTTAGAAGATGGATGGGTCTCTAGCGAGTGCTTCAACAGGGGTGATGAACTCCCTGCTGGCCAAGCTCTCTGCAATGGCTGAGGTGTATGAGCTCCTTGGAGGCACCAAGTCCGACATGGCTTTTTCTGAGGAACGAGCTCAGCAGCATGAACGCCCTGCTTGAGAAGCTGGCAGCAGCGGAGAAACTTGACGTGCAGGTACAAGTTTGGAGGGACAACATACGGGAACTAAGCTATGATATCGAAGATTGCATCGACATGTTTATGCAGAAGCTCAGCCATGGTGATGGTGACGCCGCCAAGGCAGGTAACTTTGTCAAGAAGATGATTGGTAAGGTTAAAAAGCTATGGTCAGGTTTTCAGATGGCTAACCAGATTCACGAGCTCAAGGCTCGTGTGGTCGAGGAGAGTGAGCGTCGCCTAAGATACAAGTACGACGAATCGATCTCTGTCGTGGACGCGGGCACGGTGGAGATTGATCCACGATTGCCAGCGCTGTATGTGGAAGCAGAGAAACTTGTTGGCATCGACGGTCCGATGCAGAATCTCATGGATTGGTTGATGAAAGATGACTCCACGCAACAGCTTAGAGCGGTGTCTATTGTGGGTTTTGGTGGCCTTGGAAAAACTACTCTTGCGAACCAAGTGTATCACAAAATCAAGAGCCAATTTGATCGTGCAGCTTTTGTATCAGTTTCTCGAAGTCCTGTCATAAAGAAGATACTCCGTGATCTGCTTACAGAACTGGGTGCTAATAAGACCCGGGTATCAGACGACGATGAGCGGCAACTCATTAATGATGTCAGAGCATACTTACAAGATAAAAGGTAAGCACAAAAATACCAGTATCATGTCTACTTCCATAGAAATATTCAGTCTTATGATATCAACAAGATATTCAGTCTTACCGGATTACATAAGACAGTAACACCAGCATCTGCTGCTCTCTTTACCTACATCAATCAAGTCTATACAAAAGACAGTACAATTGTTTGAGCTTGTAGGAAGGTACTGCAAATAATATATTCCAGAATACCAGCGTTAATTATAAAATTTATTTAATGTAATAGATTTATGATCAGTGTTTACAATAAGCAGGTAGTGGTATAGTTGAATTTGTTATAGAAATGTTGTGGATCTGCAAGTGTCTCTATATGTAATCATATATACTAGGAATGGGAATTTGTTAATGTTGTGAAACTAATGCCGTTGACATTCAAATAGGTATTTAATCATTGTTGATGATATCTGGAGCACAATTGCATGGGAATATGTGAAGTCTGCTTTACCTGAGAATAAATTGCGTAGTAGAATAATTACTACTACAAGGCATTCTGATGTAGCCAGATCATGCTGCTCAAGTTATTATGAAAGATATATTCACAACATTCAGCCTCTAAGTGACCAAGACTCCTCAGTGCTGTTCTATAACAGGGTTTTTCAAAGTCAGGCCTCCTGTCCACCTCATCTAGAAGAAGTCTCTCTGTCAATAATAAAAAGATGCCATGGTCTGCCACTAGCTATAAATACAGTAGCTAGTTTGTTGGCTAATAAATCTAATGATATACACCAATGGGAGCAAGTAAGAGATTCTATGGCTTCTGGGATTCATTCACAACTAGTTCGAGATATACTTTTGCTTAGCTACTATGATCTTCCACATCATCTGAAGTCCTGCTTCTTGTATCTTTGTATATTTCCCGAGGACTGTAAGATTGCAAGAGAAAAGCTAATATGGAGATGGATAGCCGAAGGCTTCATCACAGATGCAATGGGAACTACATTGGATCAAACAGGGGAAAACTACTTTAATGAACTTATCAACAGAAGCTTGATACAACCTATTGATATAATGTATGATGGGATGGCTAGAGCCTGCCGAGTCCATGATATGGTGCTTGATCTTATCATTTCACTTTCCACAGAGCAGAACTTCGTTACAGTGGTAGAGGGGGAGGTGTATAAATGTTCCGCTAACAAGATTCGCCGGCTCTCTCTCCTATCCAGCTTTTTTGGAAAATGATCTATTGCAGGAGATTATGAACAAGTGCTCACAGGTTCGTTCGCTGATTAGGTTCCATGTGTCACATAAAGAAGCCCCTCATCTGCCAATATTTCATTCCTTAAGAGTATTGGTTCTACGATGTAAATGCAACAACCTTGGTATTGGTAACCACCACATTAAAAGTATTGGGAGCTCTTTGCAATTGAAGTACCTGGAAATAGGTTGTCCTAGTATTACTGAGCTTCCAGAGAACATTGGAGACCTGCAGTATTTACAGACATTGGACATACATGGCAGCAAAATTGACAGATTACCCCCAACCATAGGCAAATTGAAAAATCTGGTGCGTCTACTAGTTGATTTTAACATAGAACTGCCAGATGAGATTGGCAATCTGCAGTCCTTACGCATGCTGTCACATGCTTACTCACACGACTCTGTGAAATTTCTGGAGCAGCTCAGGCGTTTGACTAAGTTAAGGGCCCTTCAGATAAGACTGCACGGCAGCAGTGAACTTGGTGATGGTGGCATGCGGAAGTATCAAGAAGCCTTGGAGTTATCTCTCACTGTACTGGGTAAACACGGTCTTCAGTCACTCGAGGTTGACACAAATGATTACTCGACAAGTAGACTGATGGATCTATTGTGCTGTAATGCTACATCTCTGCGAAAGCTGTGCAATCAGAGCTATCTCAGTAAGCTTCCACCGGGAATGCAGTGTCTAGTGAATCTTGCTCATCTTGATATCCGTGTTACCTGCATCAAACAAGAAGATCTCTGCAACCTTGGTGCCATTCCAACGCTGCTCTATGCCATGATGACATCACTGGAAGCACCTGCTGAAAGGCTTAGTGTCGGCAGCCAACAGTTCTGTTGCCTTAAGGAATTTATTTTCAGGTCCTATGGGGAAGGTGGGCTAAGGATGGTGGCTGAACAGGAAGCTATGCCAAAGCTTCGAAGTATACAGCTTCATTTTAGAGCAAAGGAAACAGAATCCAAGACAGGTTTTGAGTTCAGCTTTGTGCACCTTGGAAACCTGGAGCAAATCATTGCCACAATCGACTGTTACAGGGCTACTAGAAGCAGAGTAGAGGCTGCAGAGGCTGCCATCAGGAACACAGCCAACATCCATCCGGGACATCCTACACTAGAAATCGAGAGATCTAGGGAGTACAGTAGGGTGCTCGATGAGGACACGAGGAGAATGGTTCAGGAAGACGGCACAACATACAACAATGAGGTTCAGCAGAAGCACTCAAGAAAGCGCAAGTGCTGTGAGGGCCTACTGCCATACTAGCGTAGCGTTGTGAAATAAGAAATCTAGCAGTGTTTCATCAAATGTCTTGTTCCATTCTATCATCAAGTAGGATGATAAGCTACAATCCATCAATGATGTAGGTGCATATTGCTAATCTTTTGGGATTCGATGGACAATTGGTCAATTGGTCAGCGTTTCCCCTATCAATAGCATTTGCTTCGGTCCTGTTCATGGGCCTATGTGACGAACACTTATAATTTTTTTTTCAAGATCAGGTCATACCCGTTTTTCATTAAGAGGAAAACAAGTACAGTACACAAGAAGCCGGACCTAGCATAGGATGCGAGAAGCCACCTTTGGGTCCGGCAACCTACCTACTGGATCCCGAATGAAACGATTACATAATAAAGTGTTTTGCGACTAGAACACGACGCTACTATCACTGATCATCCGGGGCAAGCACGGCCAGCTCCGCGCCCGCCACAGCCTTCATCCCCTTCCCCTAGAAGAGAGTCTCCAAGGCAATGCTAGACTGCTCGAACGGCATGGACAACGTGCACGGTGGAACTCATCGAAGGCGACGTCGTCCTTGTCGGCCTCAGCTAGCAGGCCCAGGCGCCGTAGCATGACCTTGCGCGCTTGTACCTCCGGCCGTTCTTGGCAGCGAGTCGAGCGCTCCTCTTGAGTGGCAACATCGATGAGCCAGGCGTGGTAGATCCCCTGGTGTCCTTCATCTTGCGCAACACTACAAGAAATCTGACATTCCAAGACAAATGAATTTTGTCATGTATAGCCCAAATGTGTCACAAAAAGTGTAGTTAAGACGGAATCCGTCCGTCATGGGTTTTGTCATATAATCAGCGTCACAAAATGTCTCGAGTGACGGATTTTGGTGTTCTGTCACAAAACATCAAAACATTTAGTGACGCTTCCTGTCATAGAATACTACATTTTGTGACACGGGTCAACGCGTCTTGTAATACAATCTTATGTCATATATAGTGTTTTAACCATGGTTAAGAGGTCGGTTATGCTAGTTTTTGTGACGATAAGAAGCTGTCATGTATAGATAGTTAACCATGGTTAGAAGCTGTCACATATTGTGAGGCCCTGCATCTAGGGTCCAGGCCCATATTAGGGGGCCCAACCAAATTGAAACAATAATAATAGGGATAATAATAAACCACAAAACCAATTATATTACCATAATGACCATACAAAAAGTGCTTGTTCCGAACACATGTTTCATACAAACATACAACAAAACTTAAAAGAAAATGACCCACCAACTAAATAAATTCCAACATCTAGGGCCAAGTTGTAGCCAACTACAAGCACCAAGTTCCTGCACCATACGGGTTCCAACCCACCGGCGACCATTGCAAGTTCAAGCCCAGCAGCCATTGCAAGTTCCGGCCCAAAGACATTGTCAAACAAAAAACAAAATAATGAAGTCACCGGGGAAAATGTACTATGCAAATAGTAACTAATGGAATCACACTTTTCATTTGATGGCATGAACTCATGTAACTCTAAAGCAATTTTCCAAAGTAATGAAAATCAATAGTATATTTTAATCATGTCAAAAAGAATCTGGTTTCGATTCCTAGTGCTACAGCCAACATATCTATCATGTATAAATGTGCTCACCTTGCAAATGAATGTGCTGACTTGTAGCCACCATGTACTCCATATGTCATCACCATCACCTCGATACGCAATGGATTACACCAACAAAAAAAATATATATAATCGGATAACTAACCAAATAATAGTGACAATTAGACAAGAAAGCGGCCCGGATAGAGTAGATCAACAAGATTACGGATGATAGGATTAGGAAAAAAGGTAGGATTAGATATTGATAGGATTAGGTATGCTAGCCTCGGCTTGAATAGCCATAACATTCGTGCTCACATCCATCCCCGCCATCACTTAGATCAGCTCTAGTGTTGCATGAGTGGGCGTTAACCACGGGTTCAATGGCAAATAAGTTCGCATCATAGGTCTAGTAATTTCACTCAATATTGTAGAGGCCTCGGTATATATGAATAACACCCATAAGTCAACACATGTCGGGTACAGGTATGTTCGAGAATCATCCCTTTGTTTGCCGTCGGCTTGAGTTTGACACAACACAATTGTTGCATAAGCTGCGGATGATGCTAGAACATTCGACATCGACCAAGTGAAGAGGCGGCAACAAAGGTGCTCGTGCATCATTGGCCATAATTCAAAAAGGCGTCCGGGCTGCAAATGACAACAAACCGATCAAAAGCCCCAACAAGTTCACATGATTAAGAGTTAATAGTTGACTCGGACAATGGTTTCATCACAATTCATGTTTTGGCTTGGAGCATAAGGATCAAAGCATAACTCTTGTTGCAAATACGACATCATTTGGGGCATGAAATCATCGAAAGCTTTCGGCCTCGAGGCATCAAGAAAGCTCACAGTTCCTCACAAGTCCAATCTGGCGAGGCATGTAAGTTTCTCGATGATTCGATGAACTAAATGAGAACAAACCACATTTGTACCGCACCTTTCCAGGTCCTTACAAGCCTCAACATAAAGTACCAACTCTCAAGCTCATAGTAGGCATGGAGCCATGGCTACATCCACTCCCAACCATCGGAATGGCGGTGACCATTCGGGTTGCTTGGGAATGGGCGTGAGCCATGGCTTTATGACTACCATGAATTCAACATAAAGGAACCCGGCCACCTCAGATTATGCATCATTGGCAATAACAATCTACTCAATTAGATGGAATGTTATTAGTTTGAGAAAGCGGCATCGGATTGATAGGATTTAGTAAGTTACTCACCAAGTGACCGAGCAGTCTTTGTATCACGGGACTAGGCTGGCGTAAAATAATGTTTTTGAGAAAGCAACATCGGTTTCATAGGGGAAAATAATGATTTCTTTGCTGTAAAAAGAAACCTCGATTCTACAAAGCAAGTTAAGACCTACAATGTCTTGAAATTAGGACCTATACTAAAGATCAACAGATAACCAGCCTAATCTCGTATACACGGATGGAGATTTCATACGGATGGCCGGTTTGGAGCACGATGGCGCTGAGGTTGCCACGGCCAAGATCTTGCGAGAGGTCGGGGTCGCCTTCAAATCGATAGGGCTCGGGTGGCGCGGGGTCGCGGGCGACGGTGGCGGAGTTGCTTGCGAGGTCGATCTTTGCGCGGACGACGAGCGGGGTCCTAGCGCGGTGACTCCAGCTGGCGTGACCGGCGGCGCTCCCATGGCGGAGGAGGAGGAGGAGGGAGGTCCGGTGGCGGCGGGGTTGGCGGCCCACTACCCCGTCACGGGGTCCCGCACGGTGGACCTTCTCTTCGGAACGACCATGGCGGTCGGCGCCAAAGCGGGGGGTGGGCTCGGCGCTGGGAGTGGGTGGTGGCGGAGGCGTCGGCGGAAACCCTAGGAGAGGAAGAGAGGAGCGGATGAATCGAGAGGAGGAGGAATTTGGGTAGGTGGGATGATAGGATAAGGTTACGAAATTTTTTAGCTGCCGCTCGTGAGCCCGGTTACGCGCTCATTTTTGCGAAAAGAGAGGGAGAGGGAGAGGGCAGGGAGGGAGGGTTTCACTTTCATTTCAACCCTTGATCTCATCCATCCAATGGTGTAGATAGAGCTAGGGATCAAAATTTGAATCGGCACATTCGGGCCAGTTTTGAAGCTCTAGATGGATCCAAATCGAAAAGTCATGAACACGTGTTTTTGTAGGTCTCTTCAAGACCTACATTCGGTATTAGAGTCAAATTTTCAGTTTTTCGAACCGACGCCTCGAATTTGAATTTTCAAATTTTTACTGGTGGGGACGAGTTTTCGAGGGCCCTAGGCGGCCTCCGTTTGAAAAGTCATGAACACGAAAAGTTCATAACTCATCGAGATCTACATTCCGTATTTAGGTGACTTTTGCATCCGAGCAAGCGTTCGGAAAGCGTAGTTCAAAAACCACTAGTCGCCTGAGAGTTGCATAAACTCTCTCAAAATACGTGGATTTGCGACTAGGGTTCACCGGCACTTTCTCAAATGCAAAAAGTACCTATATATGGAATGTAGATCTGATGAGTTCTATCAACTTCGTGTTCAAAAGTTTTTCATCCGAGGCCCTTTAGTGCTCCGTTTGGCGAGGTTTGACCAAGTCAAGCGTTGGTCAATTTGAAATCGGCGCATTCGGACCAGTTTTTCGAAGCTCTAGATGGATCCAAATCAAAAAGTCATGAACACGTGTTTTGTAGGTCTCTTCAAGACCTACGTTCGGGATTAGAGTCAAATTTTCAGTTTTCGAACTTTCGACGCCTCGAATTTTGAATCTTCAAATTTTTTTTTGGTCGGGGACGAGTTTTTGGGGCCCTAGACGGCCTCCGTTTGAAAAGTCATGAACACGAAAAGTTCATAACTCATCGAGATCTACATTCCGTATTTAGGTGACTTTTGTATCGAGCAAGCGTTCGGAAAGCGTAGTTCAAAACCACTAGTAAATTTTTTTTTTTATTTTTTGCCGTTTTTCTTCCTTGTCAAATGAGCAATGCATCCTTAATTTTGTGAGAGTTTTCTTCCTGTTAAACGAGGATCCAAATTGAAAAATTTAAAATTAACATAATAGTGTTTTGCCTTGGAATCTAAATTAAATGAGCAATTGACTATGAACTTAGAAACTCCAAATGCAAAAGAAAAGGGGAAGATCAATCACAACAAACAATAATAATATACAAAAGTGAGCTAAAGACCGAATATATATATGTACTAATACATATTAGTTGTTCTCCATCCCTACACTAGCACTAATATTAGTTGTTCTTCATCCATCCCTACATATATAATAAATTATAATAAATAGGTGTTTTGCATCCATCCATGCGAGCCCACATACATATACTAAGTTACTAACTAATCTAAAGATCGGTCCTGCATCCATCCATCCATCTAGCCAGCAATACATACACATTGTTCACAAAATAATAAGCCCACTAAGCGGTGGGCTAAAAAAAAGGTCGAGGCGGGGGTCATGCGGGGGTCTTGCGGGGAGGGGCTCAGGGGGACGCCATCACTTCTTGCCCGGCGGGCGTCGGCCAATGTCTGGCTGGAGGTGGCCAACCTTGGACTTGACGCCCTCGGGTCCCTTTCGGCGTCCACCTTCTTCCGGGGTGCGGTCCTTCGGACCGGTTCGATGGCTTCGGCCACCTTCGAGGGCGAGCGGCGAGCCTCTGGTTCCAACGGCTCGGTGGCGAGGCAGTGATGGCGCTCATGAATGTGGTCTTGGAGATCTGAAAGTCTAAACAAAAAAGCAAAGTGTTATTAGTTTGAGAAAGCGAGGATCGGTTTGATAGGATATAGTAGGTTACTCACCAAACACAATGCTATATCATATGATAAATACATAAAGAGTCGAGATATTATACCAAAAAACACATTTCTATATATCATAGGATAATCTAATGACTACATCTTTGTAAAATAATGAACTTGAGAAAGGAACATAAGTTTCATAGGGGAAAATAATGATTTCTTTAGCGTAAAAAACACGAGTCCTCATTGGGCTAACAACACCGTGGCCCCATTCCATCCTATGCCATCACTTAGATTAGATCTAGTGTTGCATTGGATTCGATGGTCCCCAACGGTCTTTGTAAAATCGAGGATGAGGAATGCTTTTCCCAATTTGTACCACCTGGGCGTTGCAAAATCGAAGCAAATCAATTATGTGAATCTTGATCAAACACATGCCTCTTAATTTGGTGTGCGCCTTTTTTTTCTTATATCTAATGACCGCCTTTTAATTGAAGATGAGAAACAAAAAATGAATGGACAACATGGAATATGCCTATTCTTCCAGCGATCGACCATCGGCTTGAGTTAGGGGTTGATTGATTCCTAGCCACCATAATCCTTACACCCTTGGCATGTTGGCATTGGCATGTATATAATCATTAAACCGTTGCATGCATATAATCCTTGCACCCTTGCATGCATATATTCCTTACACCCTTCCATGCATATATTACTTACACCCTTCCTTCACCACATGTCAAACCTTGGTGGGGCACCAAACAACCATCCTAACCCAATTGTTCTTTGAACAAATTGGTTGATACAAGCATATTGGATTCTTGACATGAATAGATAGATAGGTAGAAGAACTAGTGTTCACATAAAGGCAGCCATCTCATTATTGCATTCACTAAATTATGCACATGGCCAATAACAGATCTACTCAAATTAGAAACTACCAAATTATTAGCCATCTACTGAAATCATTATCCATCTTTGGCCAATAACAGGTCTACTAAAATTAGAAACTACCAAATCAAGAGTAGCCATCTCTGAAATCATTATGCATCATTGGCCAAATCATTAGCTATCTACCTAATCATACCTACGATTCTACAAACGAACTACCAAATCGGTAGCCATCTTTGAAATCATTATGCATCATTGGCCAAATCTTTACCTCTCGCACACGATTCTACAAATGAACTAATCTAGATTCTACAAATCAAGTTGACTGAACACTTACCTCCTCCGGCGCGGGGGGGGCCGCTACTCCATGATGGCAATTTGGGGGGGGCTGGGCCCGGGAGGCGGCGACACATGGAGTGCCGCCCGCCGCGCGTGGCGGCAAGACAGTCGATTAGGCCCTCGAAGCACTCCCCTGCAGATCTCCAACTGGAGGCGGAGGCGGCAGTGCGATGCTCGAAGGCGCCTTGGCCTTGCCCGGCGGTAGCCGTTGCTGTTGACACCTGTTATAGCATAATATTACTAGTCAACTAAACATGAAATAAGGGCGTAAAATGAATATCAACATAGACTAGGGGTTTTACTAACATAATTCCACGAGCTTTGGTGATTTATATCTTTTCAGGGACTTAACAGATAAATGCAAAGAAGAATGTAGAAAGTTCGAGTTTACATCCCATACGATGACAAGACTTAACCGTGAAGTAACTCGACCCAAAATGTGGACTAAAACACACTAGAAGGTACGAGAAGACACAAGAAGAAAGATAACATGGTTTGGCCACGGGGGGCTGGCGACCGCCCAAATCTGCTTTGGCGGCCGCCAAAGCTCTGAGAATCAATCGGCCCATCTTCGTAGGTCGGTTTGTAACCGACCTTGAGGTTGTATCTACACCGTTATTGAAGGTCGGTTTGATCCAATGGTCATCGTTCATCGCCAAGGCCTATATAACAAGACCCCCTGGCCCTAGGGTTAAACCCTAATTCATTCTATCTCATTCTATTCATTATCTCTCCGTTGTAGAGGTGTCCCAATGTAAGGATAACCTCTCTCTCAGGGATTAGTGAATTAGAAGTAGATTAGTCATGTAATTAGAAGTAGATTAGCCATATAATTAGAACTAGATTAGATCTAACTTAGATCTAATCAAGAGTAAAAGGAGAGTGGAGTTATGCTTCTATTACGGAGATGTCTACGTGAGTTTGGTATGTCTTATATCCTTCCTTTGTAAGACTTATGATTCACATATTTATCTTCTCTATTTATTTCCATGTTTTTACATATATGGTTAAGTATAGTTGTTATATCATTGCATGGGATCTTCGCCGCATCGAGTGCTCTTGTTATAGACATAATTAGAGTAGTAATTGATAGTGTAGACATGGTGTCTAGACTAGAGATTATCACGAGATTGCACCCAACCCCTGAGATAGTTTGTGGTAGCCCTAGGTGGTGCTTGAGCCACGATGGCCGGCGTATTCCACCACGTTCGGGTTGGTGTTTGTAGGACCGTGAGTCGAGCTTCCTAGCCCCCTTCTCATCTCTTTACGTGGCTAGTGTTCGATGTCCCGAAGTGTTATGGTATGATTACTATCATAGAACCTAAGTAATAGAGAAGTATCCAGGAACCTTGATCTCTCCCTTTGCTCTCTTGATTAGTTTAGTTATTCTTTGATATCTTAGGTAGGTTATTATTTTATGCTTTGATATTTACTTATCCTTTAACAATTACCTCCTCACTATAGTCTAGTGGTTTGCTGAGTTAGTAGATATATGATTGTGACTTATTAGAATTCTTTAGCCAAAGCTTCCCGTGGATACGATACTCTAGAATACTCATCCTAGGGAAAAGCTACAATGGTAAGTGTTACGTAAACTGCGAGAATCCTTCATATTCTTTTAGCACTTAACAAATGCCAACAAGCTTTTTTGGCGCCGTTGCCGGGAAGCAATTGGCCTAAAGATTCTAATGATGATCATGATGTTCGCTAATTTAGTGTATCACTAGCTTTAGTAGGATTACCCTTGTTCTATTGAGTTGTGGAGTAGACGGGACAAAAGATGTCGTTTAGATCTTCCGAGCAAGATTCCACAAGAAAAGAAAAAGAAGAAAGATTGAAGAACCCGGGGTGCCACGATCATTCAAGATTCATCATACATTGGAACCCTGCTATCTCAAAGGTATGTATTTAAATATATATTATTCTAACCATGTATAGATTAAAGAAGAAGTCATCGTCACAAGAATTCAATGTACACATCTCATGTGACGTACATAGAAGCCGCACATCGCGGTAAAGTATGATCGATAAAGGTGAGAAAGTCTTGCTCATGGACTATAAATTGATTGAGTAGTTACCATTTAATTTCCTGCATTGCATTGCATGTTTACTTGATCAACTCATGCATTTACTCCGCTTAGTTTAAGTTTTCTCATAGTTGATCCATTGCATGTTTAATTCCTTGCATACATTCATGTCATTTGCATCTAAAAGAAAGCAAAATAAAAATATATATAATAATAAAAATAATCCTCACCATGATCATGCTCTTTTATCTCTTTTTTGATTAAATCTACGTAGTGCTTTTGATGTTACCTTTGTTTGCTATAGTATGCTTTGGTTTGGAAATACTTCATGAGTACTTCCAAAGGCTTTTAAATTAAGCGTGGTGCTTAGGTTAAATAGCCTCCTTAATTGAATTAGACATGGAGTCTAGTTTGGTTATTGAACTAAGAATTGCTAGCGTAGACATTGGTTATTGTGTTGGACTAACCCCTACGAGAGAAAACTCTCAAATCCAATTCGGGTAAGTCAAGAGATGAACTCAGATCGGAGATGAAGCAAGGCATCGATGAACTCCAACCTTGTGCAAAAAAGACACGGCTCATTCATCATTGATGGAAGAATTGTAAGTATCAAATCATTTTGTGCTCTCTTTTGCTACAAGTTACGTTTGCCTTGATCCACATGCTAGAGTGCAGCCATAAAAAAAAAAAGTGTTATAAGAAATGAATAAATAAAATTTGTGCTAAGAATAATCAAAAAACCCCCTTTTTCATTAGCATAGATGAAATCATATAAACCTTGGACAATAACCCCTACTTCAACCATGTTGTATTATCCCTCGGGTATGTGTCCACTAATATTTTTGTAGCAAAGGATCTATGCTATGTCTATTCAATGAAGAAAAGTTTCATACAACACGATCTAGAAACGTAATTACTCAAAAGAAGTGGATGGACAAAGCAACAGGCCACAAGAACATCAAAGACATGTAAGTGAATATAAATCTCATATTTGGATACAACCCTTGTCTTATGTTCTAAAATAATAATAATAATAATAAAACAACAAAAACATGTTCCTAGGACAAGTTCCCTTCGGGTATTCTTGGTCACTAACCTTGTAGGGATAAAAGGATGAACAACGTGCGAGAACATGGTGATTGCAATACACAATCAAGGATGGTTCAGCATTCACACTTAAAGCGTCGGTGACGAGGAAGGCTCGAGCATGGGGGAGGAAGGTCGATTCCTCTAAAGATCATCCGACATTACGCCTCCTCTACTCAAGCTCCGTCACTTTCGACATCTTTGGTTTGCAATCCTCCTACTCACTATTACTTTATCTCTCAAAGTTTGAATAGTTAATAAATGTCATACATCAAAATCAAACTTAAGATAATAAAATTTCCCACTAGAGAAAAAGTAATAGTGAGCACTTGTTTCATATCCAACCAAAACCTTTCCTAGCATAGTAACAACCTTTAGCTCCATAACAGTTCTACCCTTGTTTACAATTACTTGTATTCCTTCGGGTATCTATTGTCAACTAATACTACAGGAATAAAACTATGAGGGGAGCTAAAAGGTCCTAGCACAATTTAAGGAACAAAGAGAAAGTACGATGCAATAAAAGAGATAAGTGAGGAGCAAGATACACAAGAGGCCAAAGAAGGAAAGCTTCGAGCAAAGAAAAGGACCATCACAAGGTGTTACGATCTTTGTCACACTCCGATATTAAGGTAACATCTTGAGGTATGTTATCATTAATTAAGCTTTACCTTAATTATGGCTTGTTCATAAATAAAGATTCAAACATGTTGGAGTAACAACCTTGCTTGATCTAGCTTTATTAGCTCAACATGTTTTGTTTCTTTAGTTGTTCCTACCACCACTCTCTTGATCTCATAGTCCTAATCAAGTCGAATGTTGTTCACTTTGCCTTGGAAGAATCATAATCATGCCTTTGGTGTTTAGATAAGAAAAACCTTCCAAGAGTCAATGAGCTTGATTCGATCGGACAAAAGTTTTAACCACAAATAATCTTGCTCAATCTTCGATCTTGTCACCCAAGTTAGGTTAAAGCAAAACATATAAGAATCAACTCTATCTTGTTTGTTGTGCCTATGGTTAGAGATGAATGAATGAAGTTTTTGGTTACGTTGGTGTTTTCCCACCAACAGAGCCCATGCACTTGATCTCTACCTTGACTGCGCAAGCAGGGACACACTTTGAGCAAAAAGATGGAGAAGCCTATCAGTCTCTCCAAAATTCAACAAGTGAATGTCTTGCAAGCATGTACACTAAACAAGATCTTTGCCTACATCAATGCTTCACCGCAACTCATAAGGCAAAAGAACATGGGTGACGTCATCCTTCACCATCTCAAGGAGCACGACCGTCAAGATCGGATAATACACTCAAAGGAAATGACAAGGTAAGAAGTCTCGTTCGAGAGGACTTAAAACATTGAACCCTCGCCCGAAAAGGTAAGATCGGTAGTTATCCATATTAACCTTATTGCATTGCATAATTGTTTTCCTTTAGCATATTTACATTATAGCACTAGCCTTGCATTAGAAAAGAAAATAAATATTTGTTTGTTGCTTATACTTTGAAAAACTCTAAGCCCCATGTGAGTAATTTTGTGGCGTGTAACAACCCACAAGGATATTTCTTGTGGTGGCATAAAAAATAAAATAAATATGCATGCATCATCATCTTTATTTGCATAGAAAATCCAAAAAATATTAAAGTTCTTTGAACTACTGTCTTAATGGTATTATCATTCTTGGCAACAAGAAGCTAAGTGGCTAAAACCACTAACGCCTAACTAGTTCCACTAGCTTTGTTGTCTATTTGAGTTCCGCAGGATTTCAAGGAAGAGAGGAATGACACACATGGTGTCCAACGTTAAAGAAGATCGATCAGTCCACCATCACTATCTACCTCTACTTCTAACCATCAAGAACATCGAAGACTATGTCAACATTCAGCTTGGGGAGTGCAACCCCCATGTATCGAATAAGTATCCCTTTATCTTATTTACTACTAGCTAGATATGTTTCTTTTATTGGAAAGAAATAAAAAGATGCATAACTAAGGAAATCAAATAAAAGAGTCTATATAGTCTTTCTTAAAGAGTCTTTATTAGAGTGTGAGAATAAAATTAACTCACGAAGATAGTCTCTAGGAATGGAAATGATGAATAGTTGCTCCGTCGTAATTCCTTTCAAGTACCTACTTTTCAAGCTTAATTTCTCTCGAGCTTTTAATGCAACTGCTTTGACTTAAGATTTGCTCTGAACCTAAAACCTATGGGTAGCAAATGCTAGCTCTGAAGTCTAGATAATTGACAGGATATGATATATGAGAGTCATTTGCTATTTATCTTACTCCTAGTGATACTAGATTTACGGAGATTTATCTTTTGAAAATTAAAGTGCACATGATAAGTTCTGTGTGACAAGAGTGTTGAACCTCCTACCCGCGACCATATATACATGCTCCCTAGATTAGGAAAACCCTTTGACATATATATAGGTCGCTTGCTTTGCATTGAGTTTGTTCAATTTTTGTCGACCCTTAGAAACTTGTCATGCTGATCATGTACACTTCACCACACTCCACTCCATTTCATTCCACTTCATTACACTCCACCTCGCTCCACTTTACTCCACTTGCATTTATGCTACTTCTACCATGAAAGTACGCATCCACAAAGCATCCACCAAATATCCACAAAAAATGTTCTACTCTGTCCGGGAGAGAACAATCAAAAATATTCCCTATACCCATCCACTCACACATTTCTAGCCAATGTCTTACAAAAGCTCCATTACCCTTGTCTATCTCTTAAAAGTTTATTGCAAAAGAGATTTGGGTTGTATTCTTTAAAAAAAAGAAAGAAAGGGAAGATGAAAAATGGACAAGTGTCCTACGAGGGCAGTAGAGGCTACCTCCTAAGAAAAAGAAAAGAATAAAGGAGAGTTAAAAAAATGGACAAGTGTCCGCAATAAAACAATGGGTACTTAGATGCCCGCCTCTCCATAAAAAATATATATAGAAAAAGAAAAAAGAATATATATATATATATAGAAAGAGTATACGACCGGGGTTCTCTTAAATTCAGATTCCAAAAAGAGATGAATTCCTCAAGGAGCAAAAGTAGAATTAGGCTTTCCCCTCACTTTGCACACACCTTATTCATTCCATACACCTTACCATATTCCCTACCATATCCACTATATTCTTTCCACCATACACATGCATCACTTGATTAGTGTGACTCGTGACTTTGGATCTATTTCTTGCATTTTACAATATATGCTTAGTAAGTAAATTTAGTTTCTCCCACCTATGAGCTCCGGATATAAACTTTAGATATAGGGTGAGAGAGAAGAAGGCATAGTGTCCCTCTTTGTCTTATTCAAAAATACCACATACTATGAGAGAAAGGCAACACAACATTATTACCTAAGTGAGGATCCACAAATACTATAAATGAGAGACTTGAGAGGATCATACAAAAGGAACTTTGAGTTTTATTTTGAAAACTTGTAAAAACTCGAGAATGAAGGTTGAACAAAGAGTTTGAGACATGATGCTTGACTTGATTGTTCTATCTTTCAATTGCCCAAGATCCTAAGAAAAAGCTATAAGCTCCATGGTTAAAGGTAATATGGGTAAGTTGAAGGTTGAAAAGTTTTTCTAACATAGAGGAGAAATTTTGTTTGAAAGCATGTGTACTTTTGAGGCGTGAAAGCGTTGTAGCAACTCGATCCATTGCTAAGTTTGGCTTTGCTAGGGACTAGCAAAAGGGTAAGCTTTGGGGGAACTTGTTGACACCTGTTATAGCATAATATTACTAGTCAACTAAACATGAAATAAGGGTGTAAAATGAATATTAATATAGACTAGGGGTTTTACTAACATAATTCCACGAGCTTTGGTGATTTATATCTTTTCGAGGGACTTAACGAGATAAATGCAAAGAAGAATGTAGAAAGTTCTAGAGTTTACATCCCATACGATGACAAGACTTAACCGTGAAGTAACTCGACCCAAAATGTGGACTAAAACACTCTAGAAGGTACCAGAGAAGACACGAGAAGAAAGATAACATGGTTTGGCCACGGGGCTTTGGCGGCCCAAAATGCTGGCGGCCGCCGGCTACATGATAACAATCCGGCCCATCTTTCGTAGGTGGGTTTGTAACCGACCTTGAGGTTGTATCTACACCGTTATTGAAGGTCGGTTTGATCAATGGTCATCGTTCATCGCCAAGGCCTATATAACAAGACCCCGGCCCCGAGGGGTTAAACCCTAATTCATTCTATCTCATTCTATTCATTATCTCTCTCGGTTGTAGAGGTGTCCCAATGTAAGGATAACCTCTCTCTCTCGGGGATTAGTGAATTAGAAGTAGATTAGTCATGTAATTAGAAGTAGATTAGCCATGTAATTAGAACTAGAACTTAGATCTAATCAAGAGTAAAGGAGAGTGGAGTTATGCTCCTATTCTGGAGATGTCTACAGAGTTTGGTATGTCTTATATCCTTCCTTTGTAAGACTTATGATTCACATATTTATCTTCTCTATTTATTTCCATGTTTTACATATATGGTTAAGTATAGTTGTTATATCATTGCATGGGATCTTCACTCGCATCGAGTGCTCTAGTTATAGACATAATTAGAGTAGTAATTGATAGTGTAGACATGGTGTCTAGACTAGAGATTACCTGAGATTGCACCCAACCCCACGGATAGTTTGTGGTAGCCCGGTGGTGGCAGCCACGATGGCGGCGTATTCCACCACGTTCGGGTTGGTGTTTGTAGGACCGTGGTCGGAGCTTCCTAGCCTCCTTCTCATCTCTTTACGTGGCTAGTGTTACGATGTCCCGAAGTGTTATGGTATGATTACTATCATAGAACCTAAGTAATAGAGAAGTATCCAGGAACCTTGATCTCTCCCTTTGATCTCTTGATTAGTTTAGTTATTCTTTGATATCTTAGATAGGTTATTATTTTATGCTTTGATATTTACTTATCCTTTAACAATTACCTCCTCACTATAGTCTAGTGGTTTTGCTGAGTTAGTAGATATATGATTGTGACTTATTAGAATTCTTTAGCCAAAGCTTCCCGTGGATACGATACTCTAGAATACTCATCCTAGGGAAAAGCTACAATGGTAGGTGTTACGTGGCGCTTGCGAGAATCCTTCATATTCTTTTAGGACTTAACAAATGCCAACGGTGGCCTTGCCCTTGCCCTTGCTCGTGGAAGCCCCGCCCTTGCTCCCCCAACGCCCACGCCGTTGCCCTTGGCCTTGCCCCCGCCCTTGCTCGTGGAAGCACCGCCCTTGCTCGCGAAGCCGCAGCCCTCTTCTTGGTCGACGGCGGCGGGGTGTTTTTACCCCCGCCCTCGGGATCTTCCTCCTCGGCGTACCACGCCGCCTCCATAGCACGACCAGCGGCCTCGGCCAGACGCTTTGGTTGCGCACACCAAGCGACACCTTCTTGGAGGCCGCGGCTTCCTCGAGGTGGAGGCCATGGTCAGCCGGAGGGACCCGTGGGCGGCGGGGGGTACTGGCACTCCCATCCCCGTCGCGGGGTCCCGCGCGCTGCTTTTCTCTGGGACGAACCATGGCGATCGGCGGCGGGCGGGGAGTGGGCTGCGGCGGCGGCGGAAACCCTAGGAGAGGGGGCGCGGTGAATGCGAATCGAGAGGAGAGGAGGGGGGGAGTGAATGTGACGGTGTGACGGTGGGGGTGAAAATGCGTTAATGTGACGCGGTGAATAAGGATAGGCGGCCCGGCGGATGGGGCCCACGGTCAACCCGACTCGATCCGCAATTTTAAAAATCTATACTACACTAGGGGCGAATGTTCCCACGTATCGCAATGATCAAGCGCGAAACCTCCATCCCGGTCGTCCACGGGTTCGAGTCTCCCATGCTGTTTTTTGGCTTTTTGCTATTTATTTTACGTGACAAATAAGTCGTGTCACAAAACACCAAATCGGCGTCATAAAAAACCCTGCCGCATGGGTGCCATACGCCCACAATATATGGCGAAAGCGGGGGTAGTATAATGTGGCGATCATTTTTTTCGGGCGTCACAAATAGTCATGGTGTTTGCATTTTGTGATGACAACGAGTTTTTCCGTCGTATTATGGCACATTATATGACGATTTTAGGCCCCGTCATGAGGTCATTTTGTCATAAAAAATCGGTATTCTTGTAGTGCAAGCACGGCGTGGCGAGGAGAGGTGGCTCGATAGGCTTCCGGAAAAGAAGCAACAAACGCATCCGAATCGGAGAGTACCACGGCCGGCCGCGCTGTGGGCGCGAAGGCCCACAAATAGGGCCGGGCGGGGGTGAGGAGGTCGGCTACTCTCGAGCGGTGCGATCGGCGACCACGGAGCCAGAAGCGGGGCGTCGTCGGTGTTGAAGCTCTCCACCGACGGGGCCACATCTTCCAATGCCACTGCAAAGTTGAGCTCGACCACCGCGAGAGGTGAAGGAGGCTCAAGCGTCTTTGCCTTGGAGCTCACCAAGACCGGCGGGCCTTGACGAGGAAGCCTCGAGCTCATCAAGCATTGGGTCCACCCAGTAGGAGACTCCGCACCCACACACGGCTCGAGCACGGCGGGTGCGTGAGTGTGTTTGGCATTGCTCACCTTCATCAATGGCATGGCACCACCCTAGGTGAGGCAAAGCCGAGTTGAGGGGGCCGAACCTAGGATCGGCCAGACAAAAGGGAGGGGGCACCATCGGCCCCGTCTCCCCTCAAGCGACGACCCTTTGCCACGGTATCGGCGACACGGCGGTCCTAAGAACGAGGCGGGGCTCCTCGGTAGCGATGTCGAGGCTCCTGCGCCGCGACTCATGGAAGGAGGCGTGGCGGTGGCGATGTCGAAGCACTGCGGTTCCTCGCCGGTGCCTCATCTTTGAGGCAAAAGCGGCGGGACATGGAAGAGCATCGGCGGGTGTGTGATCCTCGGCCGGACAATTGAAGTAGAGCCCGACAAAGGGGCGGCGGAGCGAGCGGCGGCGAGGGCGGGGAGGCATCGCGGCGGCGTTGCTGCACCTACGGGCGGCGTAAAGCGTCATCGTCGGCTTGATGGCATGCCGGCGGAGGAGCGGACGGTGCCGGCCTCCGTCGGCGACCGGGACCCGGGCACTCAAGGCGGCAGCGGCGGTCACCAAGCGGCGAAGGCGATGGCTATGGTCGAGCGGCCTGGTGTGCGGGGGCGTGCGCCAGGCTGTCGACCAAGCCTCGAGGGTGTAGGCACCTTTGGTAGATGGGACGGGAGGAGGCTCCGCGATGGGGCAGCAGCGACACTTGCCCCCCCGCCCGGCGCCGGCGGCGGCGCCTTCTTGGTGACGGCGGGTGCCGGCGGCGGCGCCGTGCTCTCTGCGGCGACATAGCGGCCGCGGCGGCTCAGCGCTGCTAGTACCCACGTTGTCCCGTGGTAGCGGTCCTGAGGCGGGGCGTGAGGGCGCGGGTGTGTGGAGGCATGGCGATGAAGGCGCGCAAGCCCGCCGAGCCCTACAGCGGGGTCCGCGTCGAGAATGCGGGGTTGGCTCGTCGTCGACCTCATCGTCCGATTCGGCGTACTTTCGGCAGCGAGGGCCTCCCTCGGCGGTCGTCCTTAGACCGATGGGTGGGCGGCTGCATCGGCGTGTTTGCGGATGGCGGTGTTGGAGGCCGGCGCAAGGGTAATAGGCCGCAGCCACCCGCGGTGGCAGTCTTTATGTCATAAGCGCACCCTTTCCGGCCAGCGATGTGCAGGCGGCGGCGACAAAGGGGGTGTGCGTGTGGGGGAGGGACGCCATGGAGGGGGGGCGGACGGAGTGCGGGGCGGGGCGGACCCACGACCCGCCGGCGTGCGGTGGAGCGACCCGACAGCGGCAGCCGGGGAGGATGTCGCGCGTCTGTCGGCCGGCGTGGGCATGGACAAGCTGGCTGCGCGGGGTCACCCTATCCCTCCTGCTTGGCGGCGGTGGCTGCAGGGGAGGTCCCGGCGGCGGGTGGCGGCGGTGGGACGGCGGCGTGGCGAGGCCGCCATGGATGCTGTGGTGGCCGGCGGAAGCTGGAGACGCCGCCGGCGGGCTGGGGCCCAAAGAACACCCATGGAGCGGTAGATCCGAAGATGGGGAACTCGGAGGTGGTGCTTGATTGGAGGAGGGGCGAGGAGGGAGATCGGCGGGGGGGTGGAGCGCCGCCGCCATTGCCCGATGGGGGGCAGGTCGGGGGACTCAAACGGCTTGAGCGGGTACATCCCAGGGCCATGCCGCGGTGACCACCACACGCTTATAACTCCAGGGCATGTGGTGCATTTAACTCATTAGTTAATTAGAAACAAAAATTGTTCTAACAAAAATTGTTTCTTGAGATAGCTTACATATTGGCACACATTATCAACAACCCATCATCAATGGTGCAAGAAGGGAAACATCAACGACTTCTCTTGGCACGATGTACACGCCTTGTTCAAGTATACCACATTGAGTAAAATCCATTGTAGGTCCTTAAACTTATCATGAGGTCTCATCTAGGTCCATGTACTTAGGAAACTAGGTAAACAGGTCCCCGAACTTGTCACGAGGTTTCATCCAGGTCCAAAACCGGGTTTGGTAGGCGGTTTTTGCTACAGTAAGTGATTTTTACCCTTTTCTTTCTTTTTCAATTTAGATTGAATCTTTGAAAAATCATAGTAAATTATAGAAAAATCATAAAATAAAAAATCTAATTTTTTTGTAGACTTCACATGAGTAGATCTAGGGTGAACATATAATATGGTATACTTTAGTACAAAATTTTTATTGTATCTATGCTTTTACGTAATTAATTGAAATAATTTCTAGCTGCACTTCTAATTATTTTTATTGGACTAAAGCATATCATATTATATCTTATTTGCATAGACATGCGTATGTGAAGTCTAACAAATTAGATTTCTATTTTATAATTTTTTATGATTTACTATGATTCTTTAAAGATTCGACCAAATAAATTAAAAAGTAAAAAATAAAAGCTTCATAGCAAAAATTTTGTACTAAAACATACCATATTATATATTCACCTGTAGATCTACTCACGTGGAGTCAAAAAAAAATTGATTTTTTCATTTTGTGATTTTTTTTATAATTTACTATGAATTTCAAAGATTCAATCTAAATGTTTTAAAAAAAGAAAAAGATAAAAACCACTTACTGTGGCAAAACCACCTACCAAATCTGGTTTTGAACCTAGATGAGACGTCACAACAAGTTCAAGGATCTGTTTACCTAGTTCCTAAGTACATGGACTGGATGAGACATCGAGACAAGTTAAGGACCTACAGTAAATTTTACTCTACCACATTTATCTCACAGCTCAAAGTGTAGCTACAGTAAGGTGGTATCGTAGATCTCCATGCCAGGACATCAGATTTCCCACGAAGCACAACCCTCCCCAACAAAACATCTGCGAAAGTTATAATCGGCGGAGCTTCATCCTGAGGAGAAACTATTTGGTACCCATTAAAAAAAGGTGTAATATTCCTTAGAGCCATTCAACCTGGGGATTAGTTTTCTGTCTCGTGAAGGACTAATAACAGGATATGTTTCCAATGCGAATGGATACCGCTGGTTGACCTCCTTGAAACATGACAAAGCCTTGCGCCAGAACTCTGCACTGAGGTTATCTCTTAGCATCGAGCTATGGCATTTCCGGCAATGAAGGAACCCTTCAGACACGTGGCGATCTCCATTGCTAATGACCCGAGCTCCGGTTCCTCCTCCGGGTCCATGCTCCCGAATGCAAGAGCTTTGAAGAAGTACCAGTACGCTTCTTGAGTTAGGAACCCTACCTTAAGAGGGCCTGTTGTTCCAAACCTTACAATCTTGTTGGACCGGCTACAAATTATGACCTTGGTCACATCATTTGTTGTAGCGCATCCTGTGGTTTTTGATGCTGAACATAGAATCATTAGACGTTTCCATGCAGCCTCACTGATATCTCCGTTCACTTCAACGACAACCAAAACATTTTCACCTCTCTTCGAGGCATGCCTTTGATACTTCACTGTGCCACCGCAGCCTCGGACACTAAAAGTACCAACCATTTCATCAAGGTCATCTTCAGTGAAGAACACAATCCTAGAAAAGGCCCTGCGTACCCTTTCATCGTTGCAGACATATTCAATAAGCGTGGTTTTACCAGATTTGGCTGGACCAACAATTGGCAGGACATCAGGATGATGATCTTGAGTAGAGCAGCCAGCAGGAGAGTACTTTTGGGCCATTAAGAGAAAATTGACAACGTGTTCCATCTCTACATGTCGATTAAACATACAGTTTTCAAGATTCAAGTAGGTGCTATACAAACGACGGTACAATCGAGGGCAACCCTTTAAGAAGACGATGAACTCAGCTGCATCAGTGATGATTATCTCAAGGGAGCCAAGCACCTGACCCAGTTTTTTCTCACCAACTTGACTACTATGCAACTGAATACGCTTGGCAGGGTTGAACTTAGAGATGGCAAAAGAACAGTGACTCACAGCAGTATCATTCTTGCCTTGGCCGTAGTACTTGGAGGAATCCAGCGCGTAGTGGCCTGTGTACATCCCCGCCTGCAGGATCTTGAGCTGCTCCAGCATGGCCTGGCTCCTGATCTGCCGGCACTCCGCTTCCTGGACGACGATGCGAACCCTTAGCAGCTTTCGGCGCAGGTCCTCGTCGGAGGGCAAGGAGCTAGTAAGGCGCCTCTGCCTTGTCCTTGGAGAGTTTGCCGATGAAGAAAGACATGGATCGGCTGGCGATCTCACCCAGGAATGCAGATAAAGCAATCTCCATTTTTTTATTAATATATAATCATTGCATAAGCACCGAGCAAAAAAAAAAAAAAAAGGAATCACTACTGGAAACTGGAAAGGTAGTGAGTATATTATGTATCTTAATTCTGAATTCTGAAGTTGTACTAGTGTTTCTTCTTCTCTTGTGATGCAGTGGTCGGCGGACCGCCGGAGGCACTACACCTCCTACCGTCCCACATACGGCAGGCAACGGGGCAAGCTAAGGGTCAACAATACAAGTCGACGACGCGGATGCCGCTGGCCTGGAGCCTGGGCTGGGGGCGACGACGATCGCGCCTCGTGACCTGCTGCCGAGGGACGGAGGCGGGTCACGAACAGGATGCCGTGGATGGACGCGGACGGGGACAGCGCGGCTACGATCCGTATAGCCGGCGACGATCTCCAACTCCTATGCTTCTAGAGTGAAAGTGTAAATTTTGACTTTTGACTACCGTGTTTGACTCGTTGTATTCAAATTTCTTTTACATATCAAAAAATAAATAAATAATTATTAAAGTATTATTAATGACAAAATAAGTCATAAAAAATAATATTTATATAAAAACTAAAATAAGGCAGTGATAAAACAAGATGACACATAGTAGTATCGTCTACCAAGCACTTGCCAAGGTAAACCCATCAAAACTCTCCGAGCACTAATTGTAACCCCTACTAGTCAAATTAACTTAATGAAAGGTATAAACTTTTTTTATCTGATGAAAAGCATAAATGTTTCTACCTATTTTTATCTATAAATCTAGAAACTTATCAATAATTTTGATGACACTTAAAAAGGGATGGCCTTTTCTAAAAAAAATTGGATGGAGGGAATATGATAATTCAGTTGTAAACACAAAACTTTCTACAAAGTATTTTGAAAAACACACCTTATTTCTTAGAGGTTAAGAGCATCTCCGGTGGAGGCCTCTACCCCTAAATTTTAGGGGTTTTGTTAAAATCACAACTCCAATGGAGCCCCTACTTGGCCCCTCAATTTACATGTCCCCTCAAATTTTAATCTCAACCCCTCCAGATCCAGCGGACCCTATCCCTGTGGGCCCATGCCACTTTTCCTCTTTCCCTTGTCGTCCGAAGCGCGCGGCGCCGCCAGCGCCGCCGCCCACTTGCCGCCGCCCTCTCCCTCTGCGCCTGCCCGGCGTCGGCAGCGAGAGCGGGCGGCGGGCTGGAGGTGGAGGTCGAGTGCTCGGCGGTGCCGGGCTACTTGCGGCGCTCCCGCTCCACCTCATCCGCCCTGGAGCGCACCTGCGCCCACGGTCCTCCCGCTCGAACCCGCGGCCCGGCGCCCGCTGGTCTCGCGTGGTCGGCGCCGCGTCCCAATCGAGCAAAACATCATCCGCCTCCATGGTCTCCTCCTCTCCTGCGCCGATGTTCTTGGCACGGAGAGGCTGCTGCTGCGCGTGGCGTCGCGCGGCGCTGCTGGCGCGGCGGCGGCACGGGCGGCGTCGATGGCTGCTGCTGAGCGGGCGTTCCAGCATCGACCGCTTCTTCCTACTCCTTGCCGCCACCCGGCCGAGAGCAGGGGAGTTCCGTCGCGGGCGCGGCGCGGCCCCATCGACCTCGGGCGGCGAGGCCCTGCGGGCTTGGCTCCCCGTCGCGGCCAGTAGTGCGTCCCCAGCGGCCCTCCCCGGCACCCTGCTCGCTGTACGGATGCTGCTACTCGCGCCAGCGCCCGGCGCTGCACGGTGACGGCGGCGACCATCAGCTGTAGCAGCGACATCTCCTGCAGTACCGGCTGCGATGACGAACACAGGGTGCTCCGCCGCGCAGCTCGCGAGCTTGCCGTACCTATGGACATACTCCGGACTGCTTCTTCTTGGATGGACTGACGAATCAACGAGAGACGAGCCGTTTGTGTGACGGACTGACGGTGACCGTGCGCGCCCTGCTCGCCCGCCGCACGCGCCGCCGTGCTCGCTCCTGCCCGGCTCGCACGAGCCGCCGCGAGCTCTCGCCCACGACGGCCACGGCCTGCGCTGCTCGCGAATGCTGGCCCGCTTCTCCGTGCCAAAATCGATCGGAGCCGGAGTCCCGTTCGTCCCTGTCCAAGGTGGAATTGGACCTGCTGTGCCGCACGCGATTCGAGTGCTGAAAGGCTCGGTCTCGGTTGCCGATCGTCAGGTGAGGTGCAAGCAGCGGGTGTGCAAAGAAAAAATTTAGGGTCCATGGCTGGAGATGGGAACAAATTGAGGCCAACAAAAATTAAGAATGGGCACCTAAAATTAGTAATAGGTGCTCTTATTTGGGGTTCTGGCTGGGTTGTTCTAAGGGTACTTCTGAACCAGGGGCCAACAACATTGGGCCTGGCTCGGTTAACTCCACATGGGCTAGAGCCCACTCAGTTTCCAGTTCGACAAGGCATCTGGCAACCGTTCACGTTTCTCTCGCACTCGCATGAATCAAAAAGAAAATATTCCAATTACACCAAAATGAAGGGATGCAAATGGGCCGAAACATTTAGAAATCAGGCGTCGCAAAAAACCATCCAAGACACATCTGGAGAGTTACTCTTTTTAGCGCAAGATGATATAGCAAAAAAAATATGTGCATGCTTTACAATAACAGTAAAAATCACTTAAGGTTTCATTTTTAATTCGGCACGGACTTGATTATGATCGGCCTATTATGTATGCATATCATCATAAGACATGCGAATATATAATTATGGCCTAATGCATTTCGGATGACTGAAGCCGGAAATATATTTTCCTTTATCTAAAAGAAAAAGTAGAGGGAAAAGCATAGGGGAGCATTCTCCATTCCTATTTCTGAAGACGTCTGAATTTTTTCCCTTCCATTGCAATGCATTGAACATTTATATTAGTAAATTAGTAAAAAAAATGTAAAATAAATATGTCTTGTTAATTTCACCATCTGTGAGACTTCTTATCTTGGATTGATTTGAGTGACGGCGGTGATCATGTTAATTAAGACCAGCATGTTAGCACCCGAGAAGAAGCTTTGTAACAGCTACGAAGAAAAAGTTACAAAAATACCATATGCCTTGTGGAAAATCGAATCGAAGCCCTAAAAAAAATGCGACAATGTCGGCACACAAATTTGTACTAGTGCATGACATGCAAATATATGAAATTAAGCGAAATTCAAAGGATTTGAGTTGAGACATTTGAATACATTCAGAGATGACCAGATACATTTGAATACATTGGCTGGGGAAGGTTTATGCTTTATAAATAAATATAAACGACATCGAAGTCTTCGGTCCAATAAACATAGATAGAGCAATAGCATATGGAGTTCAACCGCAAAACTTTATTAGTTTCTAAGCAAATACTACCTTTCTCGCTCGTATCTAATAATACTTATTAACGTGTATCCACTTTGTCGCTGACCATTTGTCGCCTTTGATCACTGGACTTGCACCTAAATTGAAGGGATTTGCAGTTGAATATAATGGCATATGCATGAATCAACTGTATGTTGAACAACAAAACTGCGGCAACAAGATTATTGGGTAATATAAGCTTACCATGCAGGCTTTTGGGATCACGAGATCCATCAGGCTTCATGCTCCAAAACAGTAATGCATCTCCCATTTTCGGTTTAACAGATATACCAATCTTTGCCGACGACCGTGTCCTGCCTTTCCCTGTCGCGTCAGGGAACACTGTCTCACCACCCTCTTCGACATCCGAGCTTCATATGAAAAAAATGACATTCTCAGATTTTTTCAGTTTGGTCACACCAATATTCATACAATATATAAGTATATATAACACTTTCACAGTACTTACAGATACATGAGAAAAGTAGCCATACGAGGTCCTCCAAATGTGGTGGTGGAACTACCGTCAGTGTAGTCAAAGTGAGGCTCGAACTTCTGCCCAACTGCATAATGGAGAACTTGAAGGCCCTCTCCATTCCCTACAAAAGTAGAGGGAAACAATTAATTGAATAAGCAAAAAAAATGTGCTAGTGTAATAGTGATTAGCAGACTAGTTTTTTTTTTTAACATCGTGTAGCTTTTAGTGAAATCTGACATAGTGCTATGCATTACGACGAAACCTCAAACTACAAGGTTAATTAGAGTGAAGTACTTCAGAGCCTCCAACGGGCTCTTAGCTGTATCAAACAACAGCATCCAAACATAGTGAGCATACTGTTTTTTTTTCCTCGGAATAGTTGGAGAACACATCGACATTAAAACTCATGCTAGGTACTAATAAAGTACTAATACCTCCATCTTGGAAGGTCGCAATTTTAGGTGTGTGTATATGTCTCTAGTCAAACTACTAAAAACTTGACCAGATTTCTAGAAAAGAGTATTCAAATTTACGACACAAAATACGTATACTAAAAAAAATATATTTCCATGACTAACCTAATAATGGCATTTATTTCATCTCAAAAACTTGGTCAAACCAAAGTACTATTCTAGAATCACATCTTTTCCCACATGGAGGAAGTACATACCTATAGGTACCGAGGTGTAATCTCTATCCTTTTCTCAGTTGTACGAACAATTTCATCATGCCCTCTGCTAAGAAACATTCCTGAACTTGTTCGAGAACTGCATATAAGCGAGGCGACTATCACAAATAGGTAATAGTGCAACATGGTAACATCCCTGAAATTGGAATTTAGGGAATGCTCAAACCTGCTCTTGTTGACCCCACCAGTCAGGGCATCAACTACTTTTGACCTCGTCAGGTGAGGCTTTGCCAGTGAAATCAGATGGTCACATTCTTTCTTGGACTGAGGTCGAACAGTGTAAGATTCAGTGATTACCAGATTAAATGGTGAAGCAAACTAAAATAAACAGAAAGATACTTGACAAAACAAAAGGGAGTTGAAAATGAACAAGAAATTAGTCCTGACATTAAATCAACAGCCAAAAGACATGGCTTCATATGTACACATGTTCAAAATATTTGCCAAGTGGGAATAAGTAGAAAAAAACCATAGACATAACATGCATGAACCTCCCATTCATATAGACCGTATGAAATTACGACAACGAAGATTACAATGTACATCCTGTTGTCCGCCAAAGAAAACTCTTAGTACTAAGGGTGTGTTTAGATCGCTGAAAATTGACACTGTAGCGAACTGAAAAGTATGGTAGCACTTTTCGTTTGTTTGTAGTAAATATTATCCTACCACATGGGGTAATTAGGCTCAAAAGAATCGTCTCGCAATGTACATCTAAACTGTGCAATTTATTATTTTGTTTACCTACATTTGATACTCCAGACATATGTCTTTTGGTGCATTTAATACTTCGATGTCATGAGAATTTTGGAAATTTTAGAAAAAAGTTGTGGAGCTAAACACACCCTAAAGCTCATGACATCCGTATGTATACTTGTAGACGTTTCATGTAAGCTGGCAGTAGTTCTTTTGTGCATTTATCAAGTGTACAAAAACATATGGATAGAATTAATTTGGAAATAATTAAGTCACATGTAAATTCTGGTGGAGAAGGGGCAATGATGCATCAACAAATGGTGGTTTGGTGTTTTCTGCGCCCACTCCTCGACTAAGATTTCAGCAACATACAAAAAACCAACTAGGTCGAGGTCTCCTAATTATTAACCAGTGTAAAAAGATTGCATATAGAACATCTCATGGTCATTTTCGCATAATGGTAGAAACGAATCAGGCAAGGGACTCACAAGGAAGTTGTGGTACACCGTAGCGCGGGGCTCCGTTGACAACTCCTCTGTCCATAGCTTTCCGTTTCTCGGCTCCTTTGTCGATAGCTTTCCTTTTCTCGGCTCCTTTGTCGATAGTTTTCCTTTTCTTGGCTCCTCTTTTGATAGCTTTCCTTTTTTCGGCTCCTCAGTCGGTTGCTTTCCTTTTTTACGTGACATCTTTGTGGGTCCTATGTAGAGGAATTCGAATTGGTGTATAATATATAATTAACATGGCGTCCATAAATTTCTTATCTTATCATCAAGGGCTATTTATCAGAGTACAAAATTGCTCAGTGTATTATTAATGATTAGTTTAGCTAACTAGTTAGGCTACCTGTCAAAGGGGCCGACTGATATATGGTAGTAGTGTGTGGAGAAGGTAAGAGCATCTCAAAGAATCTCCCAATCCATGATTTGTTCAGGATCAAAAAAAATACATCTCCAAAACTGCCAATCCCACCTCTCAATCTTCAATCAAAGGTGGAAAGATATGGGAAAAGAATAAAAAGTAGAACATGATTCCAGATATACAAATGTACAAAAGAAAAAAAAAAAATAGAGTGGTGAGGGTGATTCGATGTAAAATTAATTACATTATATCTTTTAAGAAAGATTTTGAAAATTGTTGGAGGAAGGCAATAAATATACTCCCAACTTTTTTTAGTCACATGGAAAAAAACCTAATTAGTTTGATTTATTTAGAAACTAGAATTAGTGACGCTAATAATAAACCTCAAATTTAATTTCCCATAGATTTCTGATGACAATATACAAGAATACATGTCGACCTGAATTTAGATAGGAAGAGGAGTCTAGTTAAATTCTGCAACTAATCCAACGAGAACAATCACGCCGAACAGGAACAGATCAAGAAAAATATGAGTAGATTGCTGTCACAAACCGGATCGATCGGCGTGACACGTGGCCTGGCGGCGCCGGCGCTCGCGGTGGCAGCGGTGGCGGACGGCGGCGGCGGCGGAGGCTTGGCGGCGGCGGCGGCGCGCTTGTGGGTGGGTGTGTGGCGGGCGGCCAGGTGGGTGGGGGGCGGCGCGCGGTAGAGGAAGAGAGGGAGGAAATAATTTCTTTATTGCTTGTTACCCTGAAGATTACAGACCCCTTACTTTTATAGCCCGACTAGTGGGACTTGTAAACCAAGCAATCTCTCTAAAAGGTTTCCTTATAGATCGAATACCTTTTACAAACAATCTTATTTATTTTTCCTAATAAGGGTCTTTCTTATAGACGGAATATCCCCTTGCACACCAAAAAGCCTAAGATAATCCTAATCAAATTCCTTCTTTATTCTCTCATTACTTTCCGAAGAATCCGCGGAAAGGAGGCGGGAGGCGGCGGCGGCGCCGTGCCCGTCCTCCTCGGGCCTCGTGGGCTGTCATTACAGGCCCTATTTGCGGCACATGACAATTGCTTCAGTTTGTGACAAGAAAATAATAATTCTTCAGACTCCAAGTTCGTGATTCAGAAAAGGAAAACATACTACGAAGGATAAAAACAAAGCTTTGTAGATTATTACTGCACCTTGACGCTGTAACCAATGTTAACCACGTCGAAACGATAATAAATACACTGATATATGCATGTTTGCTAACATTGTTAGGAAAGCTCTTTTCATAGAGATGTGTTTTACCTGCTAATAAGCTGCGACGGCCTGATGAATCGGACGATACGGAAGTCCGCCTTGTCTGCATAATTTTCTTTTTCTCCACGCGCGCCGAGAGAAGAACAAAAGGGAAACCACTGCATGCGTCTATTTATTGGCAACGTATGCTATGAAAACCAGCCTGCTATGAAAATCTGTACAAACCATGGTTAAAAAGTCATCTAAATTTACTAAAAAAATCACACATGTAGATGATATGATGATACATAACCTTGTAAAATATCTTGTCCAAACTCGACATCGTTTGGGAGATATAAAAATAACAAATTTCTAACAAATCATTGGATAGCTTTCTTCCTTGAAATTTATTATTTTTATATCGCACAAACGAAGTCGAGTTTGGACATGATATTTTACACCCATTGTGCATTATCATATCATCTACATGTGTGATTTTTTTAAATTAAGATGACCTTTTTTGTCGTGGTTTGCACAGGTTTTCACAACAAGCTGGTTTCCATAGCATACGGTGCCCTATTTATTTGCCGATACTACTGTATCCTGTTGCCCAGGATGCAATCGGCGACGATAGAATTTCCTTATCCACTGCGTGTATACCGGACGACGACGACCCATGTCAATACGAGTAGAAGAGGAATTTGGGTGTCACGCGTCTATCGGGCGGGCCGGCCGGCCTCATCGGCACCTGGTCCGTCCCAAACTGCGCGAGCCAGCACGACCGCAGCAGTCGTTCCGCACGCCGACTCGTCGGTCGTCCCATACGCTGTAGAGTTCTTCCCCTCTTCCGGTACGGCACTGTATTATTCCCCTCATTCAAAAAACTGCAAAGAGTTTGAGTTGCGGTCATCGAAGGTTTTCTTTTTGAGATTACACGCACAACGCACACTCACCCCTATGAACACACGTGCGTAAACCCTACCTCTATGAGCACCTTCAAAAAGCTGAGCCGGCAAATCTTGAAGTTCAGGCACATCGCTGTCGACGGAACGTCGCCTTCCACTTAGTACACAACGCCGAAAACTCCCTGAAATAAATCCCGCCGCCTTCCACTTAGTACACAATGCCGAGAAAACTTGAAATAAATCCAGAATAAAGTGTCGCACCCAAACAACGTCGAATTTAGAAGAGCGACATTGAAACGGTCATTGGGTGTGATGACCCGCAGCCGTTTGTCAAAAAATGGCCTGAAATAGGCCGTGTGATAGCATAAGTCACCGAAAAAATGGAAGTCATAGCTGTGGCCATTTTTTTCGGGCGTCGAGTGGCATTGTACGTCGCTAGCCGAATGGTGAAGACACCGGAAGTGCTTCAGATGCATTCAAACGGCCATTGGGTGTGAGGACCCGCAGCCTTTTGCCAAAAAAGGGCTGAAATAGGGCGTGGTAGCATAAGTCACAGAAAAATGGAAAGCCATAGTCGTGTCATTTTTTTTTTTTGGTCGGGCGAAAGTGGCATTGTACGTTGCTAGCCGAATGGTGAAGACGCCGGAACTACAAGAGTAACTCAAACTCCTAAAACTTCATGACGCCGCGTACCACATACTCCGAGAAGTGTAGGTCATTGATTTCATACAAGCAAACACAACTGATGTAGTTCAAGGTATTTATTGGTGCACTCTCCTTAGCTTCACAAATCCGTTCACATGGTCTACTCACTATAATGAGCAGTGGTCCAGAAGTTCTTTTAGTCACCATAATTTTTTCGATTCCCTCTGTAGTGAGAATAGTTTTATCATATTGCCATGTAAAACCACCCAATTGATAAAAAGACTTGGTTTAGAATGACTTCATAACTACAACCTGCATATGTTAAGTTATGTGCCGCACTTTGCGGTGTTGAAAAAAGTGGTATAAATAGATAAACATATAAATGAATCAAAATTTGAACGATATAAGTCATGAAACTAATCACATCATTTATGTTGTTGGCATAAATAGATTCACAAAATGTACCAATATCATGGTGAAGACCCACTTCCAAAGCACCGATTCTAGTGGAGGAGTGTTGACGGTAGTTATTGTCAACTTTTTACTATGAAATAATAGAACATATGAGGACAAGAACAAATAAAAGATAGGGTTTACACTAATGATTTCCACAAGTTTTGTATACACTCGGTTTTCTGGTGAACTCGAAAAATCCTAGAAAATCGAGAGAGAAAAAGAGGAGAAATCAAGACAGAAGAAAAGGACCAAATCAGGCGATTGGAGTAAATTCTAGGGGTTCAAATGTGAAGAGAAGACACATTTACCTTACAGGTGGGGCCGGGGCCCACACCCTTACAGGTGGGGCGTGGGGGCACCAGGGGGGGGGTTCAGCGTGGCACCCCCTGGTCACGCCACATGTCCTCGCTTCGAGAAGGTTCCTACAACCGACCTATGGAGTTGATCTAGTCCGTCCAATCAAGTCGGTTTGATCTAAGGGCTGAGATTCATCCTATGGGGCTATAAAAGAAGGGGTAGGGCTACCCCCAAACCCTAATTCATCTTGAAGATCGGTTGATCTCGAGTTCCAGAGATCAAGTCCAAAGCCATAAACCCTAGTTCCTCAGAATAGTTCTAGATCTAGAGAGATTAGCTACTTAGCAATAAATTAGAAGGAGTTCCAAGCATAGGAAGGCTTGAGCTTTAGATTCTGTCAAGGTGTTCATAGGTACATTGTTATACTCTTTGATATATTTATATCTTTGGTATATTCATTACTCATTGATCATCTATGATATTGTTCTTTATATTCATTATATTATCATTTGCTTTAATATGTCTAGTAGAGTTATTTATTTATTATGGATTGCATGCTTAGGATTGTATAGCCCTCATCTTGTAACGTGCAAGATAGGTGTTATAACTTATGTAAGCGTGGTGCTTATATATGTTATTAATCCGCAAATGCCCGATATATGCCGAGGGTTTGGGGTAGTTCGTAGAGGTGACGACTCTATTGAGTCTTCTATAATCCTCCCTCCGTATGTAGTTAACGGTAGATCGTGTGTCGCGAAGAAGGTGAAGATCTCATTATTGAATCCTTCCTAGTTGATGATCCTTCAGTTTGTTATGAAGTAATAGTAGTAGCTATGATAACTAGATGTTTGCACTAATTAGAGTCTAGCAATAACATGTGATGATAGTTACACATAAGTTTTCCTTATATTGCCCCATGTGAGTTCTTAGACTAGAGTATTCTGTTGAATCTTTATCATTTCATGATGGCTTGATCCCTGTATTTATCATTTATCTTATTGAGCATTTATCCTGCATATCTTTATCTTTTTTATTATTATTTCATGTGACATTAACCCTGTTGTTGAGTAGAAGCATTATCATTATTGGTTATAGATATTCCATATATAAGGACTTTATTAGTATTACACATTAAGTAGTGATAGCTGTTTTCCCTATGGATTCGACACTCGTATACTCTAAAATGCTACAATGGTATAGATTATTCTGTCCGCTTGCAGAGTCTTGTTCTATATTCTTTATCTTATTCTATTCCTACCTAGTCATATCATTTTATGCCATGTTATACTTTCTAGTTGCATAAGTGGATTGACGACCTGCTTTACTAGAAGTATAGGTTATCCTTTGACTAGTTTATAGTGGCTTTATGATTGTTATAATACCAGCACTGTTTGGGGTCATTGCTTTTATAGCTGGCGCTGCCTAGTTTTTAGTGAGAGCAGTTTGGCGCTGTTGCTTTTGCTATGCTAGTGTGCTATATTAGTGATGTCGTTATGCAGTGTTAACAAGCATTTTTTGGCGCCGTTGCCGGGGAAGACATCAAACTACTTAGTGCATAACTTCTAGATCTTTTGGAAGATATTCAACTTTCTTAATGTGTATTTTCTAAGTCTTTTGCAGACTTTTAGCTTACTTGATGCATATCTTCTAGATGCATGGAGGACATTCAGCTTGCTTACTACATATCTTTCCAGCTCTAAGGAGGCATTCAAGTAGATTCCCTTATAGATTACTTAGAAGTACTAGTATAGTCTTACACGCATAGAATTAGATAAACCAATAATCTTCTACTCACAACAGCTTCACTCTTTTGTTTTGTTTTATTTTGATCATTTTATTTCAGGTTAATGTATGCAAAGTGCTACGCTTCCAGATAATTTTCTCAGTGATCCAGAAAAGTTAATTAGACAGCAATGAGAAAAGCTCCGGAAAGCACACAAAGAAGTTTCAGAAGACCAACATTCGAAGAGAAGCTTAGCATCGACTTTGAAGCTATGGCTAACAAAAGTCTCCTGAATTCTCGCTCCGACCACCAACAACATCCGCGACTGGACCTATAGTTGATGTTGGAGAGAATGGTTGAGCTTAAGCCTGCACTCATCACTATGGTGCAAGCTAGTCAATTTTGTGGGAAGGCACATGAAGATGCAAGTGCCCATTTGCAACACTTTCTCGAGATCTGCAGCACCTTCACTATCAAGGGAGTGACACGTGATGCCACTCTGCTTTGCCTTTTCCCATTTTCGCTGCTTGGAAAGACCAAACAGTGGTTCTACGCTAATAAGGAGAAGAACAACACTTGGGACCGCTGCTCGACCAACTTCCTCGCCAAGTTCTTTCCTACCGGTAAGACGAATGCCTTGCGTGGGAAGATTTCAAGCTTTCAGCAACAACATGATGAATTGTTTCCCGAAGCTTGGGAACATTTTCAGGATCTGATTTCAGAGTGTCCTCATCATGGGATAGAGGACTGGCTGTTGATACAGACATTCTACCACGGGCTCACTACTAGCACCCGTGAGACAATGGACGCTGCTGCTGGAGGAGCATTCTTAGCTCTTACGCTCCCCAACGCTACTACACTCGTTGAGAAGATGGCTTCCAACCAAAGTTGTTATGAAGAGTGCACTGCTACTGGGAAGAGAGGTGGAGTCCATCAGCTTAAGGAGGTGGACATGTTATCAGCAAAGCTAGATTTGCTGATGAAGAAGCTGGAGAACCAAGACCATGAGAAGAGAGAGGTCATGCATATCAATGACGCTCTCATGACTTGTGAAGAATGCGGAAGCTTTGGGCATTCTGGAAAGAATTATCCAGAACTTATGGAGGATGTACACTACATCAACAACAACAACAATTATCGTCCCCAACAACCTCAACAACCTCAAGGGTGGAACCAACAACAGAGGCCTAACTACTCAGGTAACTACTCAGGTAATTACCAAGGTAATAACTTTAATCATCCTCCTTTGAGAGAATTACTTGCTGGTTAGTCTAGACTTATTGAGCAAATCAATAAAAAGGTCATAGCCAATGACAAAACCTTAGACACTATCAGTACCAGGCTAGACACCTTTTCTACTGCCATGAAGAACCAGCATAGCTTTAACAAAATGCTAGAGTCATAGCTTGCTCAGTTGGCCGCTGCTGTTCCCCCATTAGAATCTAACAAGATCCCAGGCCAGCCAGAAGAATTAGAGTCTGCAAACCTTGTCGATATTTTTAATGCAGGCTATCATAAAGGCTCTATGAAGCAAGGATGGAAGCATGAGTCCATGCCACTGAAGAAAGGAGATTCAGGAAGACCGGCCATCACTATTTAGATTGGGCCGCACACCTTCAACAATGCTCTTTGTGACCACGGATCTAACATTAATATAATGCCAAAGGTAATTTATGATAAGATCCATGGTGCTCCTTTATCATCCACAACCATGTGCTTGCAGCTTGCAGATCAATCGATCATCTACCCTAAGGGCATCCTCGACGACATTTGCCTATGAGTTGGCAATTCGTTCATGCAAGCAGACTTCGTCATCCTCGACACTGGAGGAGATGAAAGATCAACCATCATATTGGGCCGACCATTCTTGACCACGGCCAAGGCTATTATCTACGCTGCTCAAGCAAAGATCTGTTTCAACATCAAGGGGAGAAAGGAGACCTTCCATTTCAAGAATAAGATGCATGAGTATCCTGCTCATCCTCAGTACAGCCCCAAGATTGAACAACTTGTCAAGAAGAATGATCCTAGCTACAGAAGAAAGAAGAATAAGAAGAAGCAGCCTCAGTACATAAACATGATCAAAGCAGTCCACTCAGAATGGGACTATGCTGCTACTTCACCGTATCTGCCTAAGATGGAAGATCCAGGTAATCCTGAGATAGACATTTCAATCAATCAGCTAACCTTCACGAATACCATCTGTGATACAGGCTCAGGAGTCAACATCATGCCTAAGGTTTTCTATGAATTTATATTTGGTAAACAACCCCTGTATGAAACCTATACGCAGCTGTAGATGGCAGATCAGTCTTATAGGAGACTAGAAGGCGTAGCTAAAGATGTACCAGTCCAGATTCGGGACCACTTCGTACATGCAGACTTCATGGTCCTGGATATGCAAGATGAAGACATCAATGCACCCATTGTGCTAGGAAGACCGTTCCTGAACACAACCCGCGCAGTCATCTACATGAATACTGGAGAAATTCACTTCCAGTTTCCTACAGAATGGGTACGTTGTTATTTCAGAAATTATACTGACTATGATGAGTACAGAGAGCCTCGTAATAGGAGGAGACAAAATACTCGTCGCAATCAGTACATCCCAAAGATGGACGAAGAATAGGAAGAGTACGCGGCGGCAACATCTACCATAGAAGTTGGATGGGAAGATTGGACCAACAACCTTGTAGAAGTACACAATGAAGAGGAAGAGAAGGTACAGGAAGAGGTAACTCCACCTGGACCTACCAAGGAAGAAAAGGAGAAATCCCCATCAATGATCGAGCTGCAAATCATTGGGAATAGAGAACAATTGAATAGAATGATACAGCAGGATTTTGAGGAACCCAAGAAGTTTCCATTCCTATACAAGAGAACCAAGAAGGTATGGAGGAAGAAGGAAAGCCCACCTTCGGAACCAGAACCATCATCACCTTCAAAGGTAACTTCCCCAGATGCTTCAGTACAACCATACGTACCAACTGACATACCATGGGAGTAATTCCTAAGTGCCCAAGGTAAGTGCAGAAAGGTATCTTTTATCTTTTAGTTTGTGCATATTTATTTCTTTAGCATTTCATTCATAACTAAAGCCCCATGTAATTATTTCTGTGGCATAAACACCTACGGGGGTTACTTATTGTGGAGGCATAAAAATAAAAAAGATTGCATTTGTTCATATTCTTTCCTACATGTGTGCATAAAAAGAAAATACCAAAAATATTAGTTTTTGCTTAGATCCTTGTTCCAGTTTAATGTTTAATCTTTCTTATAAAATAAACTCAAGATAATCAGGCATAAAATATCCAACCGCTAACGCCTAATCAATTCCACAAGATGTATTGTCTACTTGAATTTTGCAGGATCTAAAGCAATTATGAGCCATGACGAGAAGGAGACGTCCAACCACTCAACAGAACCTTCTAAAGTCATCATCAATATTTCATCAAGGAAGGACAACATCATCTCCATTCATCTACCTCACCTCAACACCTACATAAAAATCTAGCTTGGGGAGAGCATCCCCGGTTATCGAGATAAGTACCCCTATACTTACAATCTTTTGCTTTACTTTAAAAAAGACCATAAAAAGATGCATAAAGTTTTAAATCAAATAAAGAGTCTTAGTTATATATATATATGTTTGCTTAAGGTGTGGTTAATAAAAAGTTAGTTAGAATAAATAAAGTTAGTCTTGGAAATGATGAATAGTTGCTCTACTCTAATTCTTTTTAGTATCTTGCTTTTTACTAGAAACTCCTCCGATGTTTTGGATATATTTGTCCTGTTTTCAAATTTGCTCTATACCTGAATTGTGGTAGCATACACTTGATCTAAGTCTAGGTAATTAGGGGATATGATATGAGAGAGTATGAGCATGCTATTTATCTTGTCCTTTGTGAAACTATATCTGGAGATTTACTTTGAAAATTTAAAATCTTCCATGATGAGCTCTTGTTTGGCAGAGTGTTAAATTCCTACCAAACCTATATTTATGATTATTAGATTAGAAAAACATTCCAGTTACATATCTTTGTTTGCTTTGGGTTGAGTAGTTCAAGCTTTTTTGTTACCTATGAGGAGTTCAATCATGAAAAGACAAGTTTCCATCCACACCACCTTCCACATACATATGCATTATTCCTACAATGAGAGTGATTGAAATACCATGCTTTTTCCACATATACATCCATATACTTGTTTCATTCCTACACTGGGAATAAACCCTCCATCAAACCATAGGAAGCCCATATTTATTTACTCTAAAATATCTTTGTGATATCTCTCAAAAGTTTATTGGTGGAAAGAGAGTGGGTTGCTGCTAAAAAAAGAGAGAATAAAAAGGGGAGATGAAAAATGGACAAGTGTCCTACGGGCGAGTAGAGCCTACCTCCCTAAGAAAAAAGAGAAAGAGAGTAAAAGAGGACAAGTGTCCAAATAAAAACAATGGGTACTTAGATGCCCGCCTCTTTGAAAAAAAAAAAGAAAGAAAAGTATGCAGCCCAAAAGTTCTCTCAAAAGTTTCCAAGTTTCAAAAGAGAGATTTGTTTTATCATCAAAGGAGTAAACGTAGAATTTGTTTTAGCCACCAAATATAAACCTATCCACCATATTCCAAACACATGCTATACCTGTCTTGATTGGCTGAATTCTCTATGGATCCATTGTTTGAACTATAGATATATCCTTTGCAGATATGCAATATTATTTTAAGAGTGCCACTCCTATGAACCTCACATAAGCCATATTTAGAGAGAGTGAGTTATAAAGGCTTAATACTTAGCCTTGTACCATAAATACCACATATACAAGAGAGAAGACAACTATTATTAATGCCTAGTGAGGATCCACAAATACCACATACTGAGAGATTGAGAGTGCCATTCATTACAAAGCTCTGAGTTTTATTTGCAAAATTTATTAAACACTCCGGAATTTTAGTGATCAAAGACTTGAGACATAGTGCTTGACTTGATTGTTCTATCTTTCAATTGCTCAAGTACCTAAGTGAGAGTAAAAGCACCATAGTTGGTAAAAGAAAGAGTTTGAAGTCAGAATTAGTCTATCCAGTCCGGAGTAGGGTCTCTTTTTGAAAGCATGTGTACTCTGTAAGAATAAAACTATCATAGCAACTCCTGATCCAAGTTTGTTTTATAGTATATATGTTTTGCTAAGGGACTAGCAAAAGGTAAGCTTGGGGGAGCTTGTTGACGGTAGTTATTGTCAACTTTTTACTATGAAATAATAGAACATATGAGGACAAGAACAAATAAAAGATAGGGTTTACACTAATGATTTCCACAAGTTTTGTATATACTCAGTTTTTGAGGGTGAACTCGAAAACCCCGAAAAATCGAGAGAGAAAAGAGGAGAAATCAAGACACCGAAGAAAAGAACCAAATCAGGGCGATTGGAGTAAATTCTAGGGGTTCAAATGTGAAAAGAAGACACCTTGCCAAGGCCGGGGCCCACCCCTTACAGGTGGGGCCGGGCGGCACTGGGGGGGGTGCTGCGCGGCACCCCCTGGTCACGCCACGTGTCACCTTCGAGAAAGGTTCCTACAACCGACCTATGGAGTTGATCTAGTCCGTCCAATCAAGTCGGTTTGATCCAAGGGCTGAGATTCATCCTATGGGGCTATAAAGAAGGGGTAGGGCTACCCCCTGAAACCCTAATTCAAGCGAAGATCGGTTGATCTCGAAGTTCCAGAGATCAAGTCTAGAGCCATAAACCGTAGTTCCTCGAATTGTTCTAGATCTAGAGAGATTAGCTACTTAGCAATAGATTAGAAGGGGTTCCAAGCATAGGAAGGCTTGAGCTTCAGATTCATCCAAGGTGTTCATAGGTACATTGTTATACTCTTTGATATATTTATATCTTTAGTATATTTATTACTCATTGATCATCTAGGATATTGTTCTTTATATTCATTATATTATCATTTGCTTTGTTTATTGTTTGCTTTAATATGTCTAGTAGAGTTATTTATTTATTATGGATTGCGAAGCTTAGGATTGTATAGCCCTCATCTTGTAACGTGCAAGATAGGTGTTATAACTTATGTAAGCGTGGTGCTTATATATGTTATGTCTGCAAATGCCCGCTATATGCCGAGGTTTGGGGTAGTTCATAGAGGTGACAGCTCTATTGAGTCTTCTATAATCCTCCCTCCGTATGTAGTTAACGGTAGATCGTGTGTGGCGAAGAAGGTGAAGATCTCATTATTGAATCCTTCCTAGTTGATGATCGTTAAGTATGTTATGAAGTAATAGTAGTAGCTATGATAACTAGATGTTTGCACTAATTAGAGTCTAGCAATAACATGTGATGATAGTTACACATAAGTTTTCCTTATATTGCCCCATGTGAGTCCTTAGACTAGAATATTCTGTTGAATCTTTATCATTTCATGATGGCTTGATCCCTATATTATTCATTTATCTTATTGAGCATTTATCATACATAGCTTTATCTTATTTATTATTATTTCATGTGACATTAACCCTGTTGTTGAGTAGAAGCATTATCATTATTGGTTATAGATATTCCATATATAAGGACTTTATTAGTATTACGCATTAAGTAGTGATAGTTGTTTTCCCTGTGGATTCGACAATCGTATACTCTAAAAAATGCTACAATGGTATAGATTATTACGTAAAACTGCGAGTCTTGTTCTATATTCTTTATCTTATTCTATTCCTGCCTAGTCATATCATTTTTATGCCATGTTATACTTTCTAGTTGCATAAGTGGATTGACGACTGCTTTACTAGAAGTATAGGTTATCCTTTGACTAGTTTATAGTGGCTTTATGATTGTTATAATACCAGCCTTCGTTTGGGGTCATTGCTTTTATAGCCGGTATTTGCCTAGTTTTTAGTGAGAGAAGCGTTTTGGCGCCGTTGCTTTTTTGCTATGCTAGTGTGCTATATTAGTGATGTCGCGGCAAAGTGTCAACAAGGAGTATGTTGGAATATTGTACCCAATCCTATCAAGTGCCTTGAGACATTCTTGCACTGACATATTTTTGTGCGCTAATAATGTGAAATTGGCCATTGCCCATCTGTGAGATGTATAGGATTTGACCATGTTGGTTACCGGCCCTAGATAGAATGGCGAAACCAACTCTACACTTGAAATGGCCATTCTCCAAAGGGATTATGTCAACTTGAATGTACTAAACCCCAAAATGTTGAAGTGTCTCTTTCAACCATGGTATAGGTCGAATTGTCTACATTTAACAAGTATATATCAGAACAAAAATATGCTTGGATATCAGTACAAAATGTTGAAGTATCTCTGTAAACTATGGTATATATAGCTATTTTTTTACTATGCTTGGGTATGGGAACTTTGCCCTCGGCAATGTTGGTTCGAAGCCCAATTCAATTACATAGTTAGCTGGTACATCCGGTGTAGGTAGGTTTCCAGCCATCTTAACATAGAAAGAGATTCAGAGGTCTGGGGGACTATTGGTGTTTGTTCCCTTAAAGCAATTTAAACCTTATCAACAATCAGTTCGAATAAATAAGAAAGCAAGCATCATGTAAAACAAAAAAAAACTATTTAAACCTTGCCAATCATCAAATTAAGTAACACAATCAATTTATTTTGATGTCATTTATAACAAAGAAATAACAGACTGAACCTACTGACTGAAAAATACAAAAAAATATGGCCGATTCAGTCCTTGCTTGGATCTATTAGCCGCTAATAGTTCATAGCTAATATTTGTTGTTGTTAGCTAGTTTGGTCCGACTAGTAAAATAGTTGCTAGTTGGGTATCACCTCCCTTTGTGCAATAGCTTGTTGTGCCATTATTTGTCTTCAAAACTTGTATTTGCAGTAGACACACAACCAGGACATTGTTCTTCCTTGTCCTATCCTATGTGTTCTTAACCCTCTGATGCTTTCATACAGTTCATTCTATCTTGTGCAGAAATCGTAAAATCGAGAGAAGATGTACGGGCGCGGAGGACGACGGGCGGCGGTGGCGCGGCGGCAACGCGAGGCGGACGCATGCCGTGGATGGCGTGGAGGACGGCGGGCGCCAAGGGCGATGGCGTGGACGGGCGTGGATGGCGCCAGGGGGACAATGGCGCCGGGCGCGGTGGGGGACGTAAAGGACAACGACGCCGCGGAGGGCAACGAGGCGGAGGGTGACGGCGTGTCGACGGAGGAGAGGACGAGGGCGGCGCACGGGTGGAGATTTGGAGGTCAATAATCTGGCACAATTTATATTTCTTTTGCTTTTTGTACCGAGGTGCAATACAACCCAGGACTAGAAACCATTTACTCCCGGGTTGAGCCACAACTAGGGACTAAACCCTACCCTTTACTCCCGGTTGGAGACAACCGGGAGTAAATAAAAATTTTGGCGCCCCCCAAACCCTCCTATTTTCTTTTTGTTTCCCCGGACTATGTATTTTTTTTTTTCTTTTTATTTGACATCATTTCATACCCGACAAAAATAGAGGTTTTGGTTTCTAAAAATCGAGAACAAAGACTTTAAAAATAGATGCCTTTGTGATGTAAACAAAATATCATTTATGATAAGGGCACAATAAATTACATATACATCAGAACAAGGACTTTTTAAAAAAAATACATATATGATAACAAAAACCTTTATAAGAATAGGTCAATGTTATAATCAAAGTGTACAAACACATTAAAAAAATAAACCACCTCAGTAGAACTCTTGTAGCATCTAACTACAAAAGTTCTTGAGGTGACCACGGACAAGAGTCACGCCGAGAGGAGTTGGTCGACCTGGCACACCGAGGAGTTCCTGCTAGTGCGGTTCGAATTATATCCAAAGAAGTTAATTAGTTCTTTTCATATAAAAGAACATTAGTTCTTCTAGGAAGTTCATTAGTTCTTCTAAGAAGTTCATTAGTTCTTTTTAGAAGTTCATTAGTAAACATCTTTGGAGTTTTCGGCATGACTCTATCTTCAGTAGAACTCCTCTAGCATCTATTATGTGCACCACTTTGGTGAACTATAGTGCGATATTTGTACGTCGTGGGGGCTTTCTCTCACAGAGTGACCATATCTGTATACATAAAAGATTGACAAATAAATTATATATAATAAATTAATAAATAACATATATGATAACAGAGATATTTATGATAACCAAAATCTTAAACAAAAATTACATATATGATAATGAAGACCTTGAAAAAAGTTACATATATGATAACGAAGACCTTTATAACATAGGTCAATGTTATCATCAAAGTGTCTAAACACATTAAAATAAACCACCTCATTAGATCTCTTGTAGCATCTAGCTACAAAGAAAAATTACCGAGGAGGTCAATTTGAACGTCGCCGAAGGCTATGACATCATCTACGAAGGCTATGACATAGTCTCTAGGGGTTATGGCCTTTGTATACATCGATGTCACTGCTATTGCAATCCTGACGCCCACCAGTGCCCAACAGTGGAGAGCAAAGCTGCAGGATACACATTCACATCCACTGTCCGGCATCACTCCAGAAGAGACACACAGACCTTCTCTACTTGGAGGATGCCATATCTCTTGTGAAATGTAAATCCAGAGTCTACACTCCACAGCCTACAGCACCGGATGGCTCTACCAATCTAATGGCTTTTTTAACCTTCGGCGTTGCTCTATGTTCAGTAGAACTCTCCTATGGGGCTATATAAGCAAGGGCAGACCTCACCCCTGAAACCATAATTTAGTACTGATATTGAGATCATCATCCGAGTTCAGAGATCAAGTCGAGCCCTAAGCCCTAGTTCTTGAGTAGTTGTAGTTCTAGAGATTAGCTACATAGTAGTAGATTAAAAAGGAGATCCAAGTCTAGGAAGACTTACGTCAAGGTGTTTCATAGGTACATTATTATATCTTTTGATATATTTATTACTCAAGTTCATCTATGATATTGCTCTTTATATTTATTATATTATCTATTGCATTGTTTATTGTTTGCTTTAATATGTCTAGTAGAGTTAGATATTTATTATGGATTGCATGCTTAGGATTGTATAGCCCTCATCTTGTAACGTGCAAGATAGGTGTTATAACTTATGTAAGCGTGGTGCTTATATATGTTATATCTGCAAATGCCCGCTATATGCTGAGTCGTGGGGTAGATTGTAGGGGTTACAACCCTATTGAGTCCTCTATAATCCTCCCTCCGGTATATAGTGAGCGGTAGGTTGTTTATGTCGCGAAGAAGGTGAAGATCTCATTATTGAATCCTTCCTAGTTGATGACCCCTCGAAAGTGTGATATGAAGTAGTAATACTAACAATGATAGCTAGATGTGCGCATTAATTAGAGTTAGCAATAGCATATGATGATAGTTACTCGTAGTAAGTTTTTCTTATATTACCGATGTTAGTCCTTAGACTAGAATATTCTGTTGAATCTTATTATTTCATGATGGCTTGATCCTTACATTTCTCATTTATTTTTATTATTTATCATATACATCTTTATCATATTTATTATTTATCTTTATTGTGACATTAACCCCATTGTTGAGTAGAAGCATTATTCATTATTGGTTATAGCTATTTCATACATAAGGATATTATTAGTGCTACGCATATGTAGTTTTAAATGCCTTCCTCGTGGATTCGATACTCTAGGATACTCTTAAGGAAAATGCTACAATGGTATTTATTATTTTGTCCGCTTGCAAAGTCTTGTTCTATATTCTTTATATCTTATCTTATTTTTACGCCTAGTCTTATTATTTTATGCGATGATACACTTTCTAGTTGCACAAGATAGCAGACAACCTATCTTACTAGAAGTGTAGGTTCTCTTTTGACTAGTTTTATAGTGGCTTAGTAATTTCGATAATACCAGCACTGTTTGGGGTCATTGCTTTTATTAGTAATGTCGTTAGCGATTGTCAACAGCCAGATAGGACGCCGAAGAAGCTAAGGCGGTTTCTAGCCAGAATGGACTTTTTGTGCCCTTGGTGGCCTCGTCCTAGTGGATAGAATATCCGGGGAATATTCCTTGGGCTGATATGTAATAAGGTCATTCCCCTTGACCTGCTTAGTATCTCCGTCGTAAGCACCGCATCGGGGGAGCCCTACACTTAGTCGGAACTACTGTTTCCAACACCCTGTAAGTTGGCATGTCACCCCTTCCAGCTTGAACGTTCCAGGTACTCCATCTCCGCGGATGACTTGATCGAACACTTGCAAGTCATTGCAAGCTTCCAGAATGTGCACCAGTGCAGCTGCCTACCTCTAGCTCTAGCTCCTTGGTGAACCTGTGGTTGCAGAGGCTTGTAGCAACCTGCTACCACGGCCGGCAGAGTACTGCCAAACCCCAGCTGTGTTTAGACTATCCGTACTCGTCGTCCATTAAATCTCTCCTCTATCCGTCCTAATCATCAAGATTCTTTCCTTCATACATACTTCTCCCGCATCCATCCATCCTTTATATCTTTCTCTATCCCGACTACCATCTCGTGGACCCCGTGTCATACTCCCACCCTATTCTCACCCTTCCCACCCAACTTTTCCCCATCCTTCTCCCGGCACGGCAGCACCTCTGCTCCTCATCCGGCCGCCCCTCCCTTGCTTTCTCCCCGGCGCCGCCTCTCCCTTGCTTCCTCGGGGTGCGCGCGAGGCACCCAAGCAAAAGCCTTGAAGTGCCTTGGCGCTGACCTTGGCCGGGAGTGCCCCAGCATGATCGGGGCCGCTGCGTGGCGCGGGCGGGGACGCCCGGCATGGCGGCGGCGGGCGTGTGCGGCAAAGCGTGGCGGCGGCCGCGGGCGTCGGCGGGGGGCGCGAGATGGGCGGCTGCTCATCCTCGGCACCGGCGGCTTGAGGGGACACGTCGCCGCCCGCGAGATGGGCGGCTGCGTGCGGGCGCGGTTAGGGTGCTAGCCTTGACCATGCCGGGTGTAGACTTGCTCACCCGGTCGCACTAAAGGGTGGGTGGGAGGCCCGAGTCGTCCGACCGGCTATCGTCCGACCCTCCGGCGCTCACCGTCACGCCGTCGTGGTCATCGTGGTCGTCGCGAGGGTTGGAGCGAGCTCACGCGGCGGATAGATCTACAGCGGGGAGCGCCATGGGCGGCGCGGGCTCGAGGAGGTGATGGCGGGGCTTGCGTGCCGATCATGGAAGCGTCAAGGCGAGGGTTCTTCAGTTCCGCTTCGGCTGCCCGGCCTCCTCCGCGCATCCTCGCGCAGCGGTACTTTCGCTATCCATGAGCTTGCCCGCCATCTTCGGTGGCTCCGCCGAGATCGGCGGAGCTCCCACACGCACACGTCCAGCGGCCGGCGGGCTCCTGGCGGCTTGCTCTACCTCGGTGGCGGCGGAAGACGACCTAGAGGACGCGTTGCTCAAGCTCGCCGGGTCCTCGTCGACACCGCGCTCTGGCCCCTCATAGATGCGCCTGGAGTCTCTCTCTCCTCGACGTGGTGGGGTCGCGCGGTGGATTCGGGACTCCCAGTACCATGGTAGGAATAGCTGGGACGGGCTCATACCGGTGGACATACAGGAGCCCGCTGCGGCGTTACTGTAAAGAACAACGTGGAAGCGACGTGGAAGCGTTGCGGGTGGGATCCAGTAACCAGTGCAGGCAGTCTTAGTTCCAAAAAGTTACATGAAATTCGCATCACAGCGAAGCATTAAATGTAGCTAAAGATGCATACATGGACCATGAAATTTAGGTAAAACAAAACAACTAATTGCACAGTTTGGAGGTGCGTTGCGAGACGAATCTTTTCATCATAGTTAGCCCATGGTAGGACAATATTTACCACAAATAAATGAAAGTGCTACAGTGCTTTTAAGTTCACTTTTTAACTACTTTTTTATCAACTAAACACAGCCGCAGCCTGCAGTAGTAATGCGTGGACACCACATGCAAGTACAGTCAGTGCCGGCTCTATATTTTGAAGGGCCCTTGGGCAGACAAAAATATATAGACCCGTTAAACTACTCACTCCGTTCCAAATGATAAGTCATTTTAATTTTTTTTGGTTCGTTCATTTTTGCTATGTATATCTTGATACATACATATAGGTCATGTTTGTTCCCGTGGCCACCAGTCGCAATACGCAAAATCACGATGGAGATAAACCTAGATTTCCTCACTTTCTACATAAGCAGCGTTCCAGTTAAAAAATGAGCTGCCATCCGCGACTGCGATGAAGATAAGCGCGTCTATCGCGAGGCGTTCGGCGGGATTCTTCGCTTTCCGTTGCCACCGCTGCAGGAACCGCAGTTCCAAACATGACAACAATTTGTAATAGAGGGAGTAGTTTTTAATATGTAGAGCACGTAGCAAGTCAGGAATTTGTTTTTGAGCACTTGAGAAATGCTTGTTAGGCAACATCTAACATATTCAACTAAATACATTAAATTAGAAATCTTTAACTCTAGCACTTTACAAATATAGCGCATACACACACAAAAAACGCAAAATACTAATCCATCATGAGTATTGGTGTGTTGCTTACGAGATCACATCTACTGTCCGCCATTGTTGCTGGTCGCGGCGTTGTGGCGGTGAGCTAGTATCTGCAACTAGCGTTGGTCATCGGCATCCGTGTTCTTGTTTGCGTAGATGCCTTGATAGGAGATTGATTGGAAGAAAACTATGACGTTGGCTAATGGATGCATTATTTTTTGCCAAATAAAAGTTATAAATATTAAATATATACACACACTAATAATCTATATGGTTTTGGGCCCCTCTACTCCGTGGGCCCCGGTGTCGCCCGGCCTGCCCCCCCCTAGAGCGAGGCCCCCGCCGGCTCTAGGGGAGGGCACGGGCGACCGCCGGGGCCCACGGAGTAGAGGGGCCCAAAACCATATAGATTATAAAACAGTAATTGCTGCCTCTGTACAGTAATTGCTTGCAGATTGTAAAGCAGTGTCCTTGATCATTTGTTGCGGCATCCTAGGTTGGCACACGGTGGGGGAAGCTGCCTCTGCATTTCCTTGAACTCCATGCAAGTCATTAATTGGTTGGACATCTGAGTCAGCCCAACAGTGAAAACGACAGAGGCAAACATGAATGACCTGTATGCATATGCATTGTTGGTTGCGGAAGCAAAATAAATGCGGAGGCTTGTTTTTGATTACAGTACTATCTTAGAGTTAGATGGAAAGGCATTAAGGACCCGGCTGGCCTGCCAGGCCATCATCAGAACCACCATTATTTGCACTATAAATCCAACAACAACGACTAAGGTCGACCCTGGCATACAAGGTCGCCGCATTCAGAAATCGCGTTCCGATCCATCTTTGTCCTATAGGCCATTATATTGTTTGCCGGAAGCAAGTTGCTAAGAAACATCCTCAGCGCTACCTTCACTTCTCCAGCCGGGCATGTTTCTACAGCTTCGCTCTAGTGTACATTTTTGCCTCTCATATCTTTACTAGCTTAACTGACAACAATGTCGTTGCGGCATTTTTCACTCTCTCTTTACTAACTACTATCTGGAGTTTCTCCCAACAAGAAGCCACACATCGATGAGCATGCGCTAGCTCCTCTATCATCTCTTTCTCTCTTCTCCCGCTAATGCTTTTTGTAAGAACCAGATGCATGGAAGATGGGGTTACACTTAGGTGATCCTGGGGATAAACACCTCTGTTAGCTCTATTTTGTGCTCCTGACCCTCCAGATCTCTCTGTTGCGTTTGGTTTGCTGTGTATGGATGCATGTTCTTGTAAGCCTCTGCATCGTTAGCCGTTTCTTTTCTATTTTCTGATAGCTGGGTCTTTTTACTCTCTGTAATCATCTGACAAATCGTTGAATTTCCGTTTCGTCATAACGGAAAAGCAGGATGCCCTCGGTTCAAAAAAAAAAAAAAAAAGATGCATGGAAGATCACAGGAAATGTTGATGCAGAACCATTGATGTAACTCTCTTGCTTTGGCATTACCACTTTCCTTTCGGCTTTACTAGTTATCTGATTTTCACCCCCCCCAACAGACCACAGACAGCTGAGTTGAGCGTGCCCTCGATCCTGGTAGCAAGCCACACTAAATCGGATCTGCTACTAATTGATCTCCAACACAGATCACAGGCAGCACTTGGTTGACATCATCAGGCACATATAAAGGTAATCAAGTACTAAGACGTAGCCCAATAAGCATCAGTTGTTATTTGTTTACTATTTCCCAGTTGTTATTTATTACTTTGTTTTTTCTGTTAAAGGTTGCCAATATGCTCTGCTCTAACCACTGCACTGCTCTGGCTGTTATTAATTTGTAGATGGGGTAGTTTGGATTGTTGAGGCGTAATGCTCTGGTTTGCCTAATCATTACCAAAAAAAAATAAATAAGAAAGGAGGGCGATGTGGGGAATGTATTCGGCAATAAAGCATTCATATTTTTCTGTCTATTTTTTTTTTGGAAGAATCTGGAGGGACCGAAGTCCCTACAGTAATTTATTAATAATAAAAAGGCAACAGGTTACATCTCAATAAGGGGCCAGTCCATCTCTCCTCAAATTTTATTTCCATCTTTATCCACTTGCAAGCAATGTCTCAGATGCTTGCTCTTACCTTTTTCGTGGTTTTCTCACTTGCTCTGTTTTCATCCTATGGAGTTTATAACTCTTATCAATCATCATTATACATCTGGACAGTGCATGTACACTTCATATTCTCTCTCTAGTATTTGAGTGAGTTTTCTTTTTGTCATATAGTACTGTTACACTTATGCACAGGATTTTTTTTGAATTACTTATAGTACCAAATGTGACTTATCTAGAAGTTGCTATTTTTATTCTTGACAAGATTCTCTGTTTGTTCCCTCATTGGGTTCGATATGCTTATATTGATTCATACAAAAAAAAAGGTCATATCAATTTGCTAGCTCACAAGAACGTTCGTTTCTTATTCTGCTGTATGCATTTGTCAGAATTGTTTTGCAAGTTGGAGCGCCCACATTTGTTTTTCTCTTATAGAACTGCTTGAGTAACCAGGAATGGATACTGGAGCCACTGAACGTGAAGTATGGGAGAAAAGATTGGAGAAAAGGCTGCAGGATCCAAAAACAGAACCATTAGTTTCTTTGCCACTATATTTTTTGAAAGACATCACAAGCGGGTTTTCCACTAAACAAGAACTTGGCAGGGGGTGCGTATGGAGTCGTATACAAGGTAATGACCATTCCTCTTTCACTCCAATGTCAACCGATATGGAAACAAAAAGATAATGAATGGTTCACCTGCATGCTATGAAGGGGGTTCTCCGGAGCGGCAAAGCCATTGCTGTAAAGAAGATTCGTGATGAACATCTGATGGGAGATCGAGTTAAGAATGAGATCATTTGTCTTACGGAGGTCAGGCATCAAAATGTCGTACAACTTGTAGGTTACTGTGTCGAAGCTAAGTCAGAAGTGATGGAATATAGTAGTGGGAAACATGTTATGGCTGATAAACATGAATGTTTGCTCTGCTTTGAATTTCTTTATAATGGAAGCCTTGACAAACATCTTTCTGGTATGTTGAAATACAGTACTAAGATCTTCTGTGATTTTTAACTTTGCAAGGTTTACTTGATTAGAAGTTTAGAACGCACACACAGTGATAAAATTCAATTATATTTTTCTCTGTTGCTGATGTATGTCCAGATGACACCTCGGGCCTTGATTGGGACAAGAGATATAAGATAATTAGGGGGGTTTCAAGAGGTTTGCACTATCTTCATGATAAACATCGTATTGTTCACGGGACCTCAAACCTCAAAATATATTGATGGATGACTTGATGATGCCGAAAATTGGGGATTTTGATTTGTCAAGGATTTTGGGTCAAGAAAAATCCAGAACTGTCACTGCAAACTTTGCTGGAACACCGTAAGCTATGCCTCTTGCTAGGGCTTCATGTTTTTTACTATTTTCTACCGCTGATTATGCTACATTCTTCTGCAGTGGATATATGGCACCAGAATGCATAGAACAACAATCTATCTCCTTTGAGGCAGATATATTCAGTTTGGGTGTCATTATCATAGAGATAATCACAGGTCGGAGGGACTATCCAAGTATCAGAGAGAGAACTGAAACATCTCTCAAGCACTATACAGAAGAAGTAAGATTATTCAGTATTATTACATACTGTAATTTTCTACATTATGTATTTGTCTTTTTATGATAAATTACTTATGCAAATGTTTAGGTTGTTGGAAGTTGGAGGAATAAACTTACAGAAATATCGCCCATGCATATGTCACCGGAAATGTGTGTCCAACAAGTGCAACACTGCATCGATATAGCATTGAAGTGCCTAGCTGAGTTGAATAAAAGGCCTACATCATTGGACATAGTTCAAAGTCTAAATGCAGTAGAACCAAAATGTACGTCTCCTGAAATCCCCCCCAGCGTCATTGAGAAGGTATGATCTCAATATGCACTGTGTCACTGATCCACACTATCATAAGACTGTAATAAACACACATGCTCCACTTTTGTGATCTTAATTAGTGTCCTATTATAGTTGAAGTGCATTATCTATATCTGTTGTTAGAAATTAGATTATACAGTGATAAGTTATTTACTTTGTACATGCAAGATCAATGACATATAACTGCTGCTGCTTGATATATATTTGTTGACGAGGTCCAATCGAGAGCCCCCAATATCGATTGGTGAAAACATTGTAATAAAGCAAAATAAATGCTGAAGCATGTTGGTGATTAAGTTATCTTAGAGTGAGCTGGTAAGGCATTAAGGACCCGGCATGTCATCATCAGAACCAGCATTATTTGCACTAAATTCAACAACGACAATCGAGGCCGACCATGGTCGTCAGACAAGTTTTGAGTCATCATATTCATAAATCGTCTTCCAATCCATCCTTGCCCTAGGCCATAATTGATGATTGTTTGCCGGAAGGAAGTTGCTAAGAAACATCCTCAGGGCTTCCTAGCCCGAAATGTTTCCACAGCTTCGCTCTAGTGTACATTTTTGCTTGTCATCTCTCCTCCCTCTCAATAGATAGATAGATAGATAGAGAAAGACAGTTTACAGCTCGTTGACTCAGTAATACTAGGAAACACTAGAGCAGAAGTGTGTGCAGTTTGCACCTCTTGTTTGATCTGTTGCTGATATATTCCTCTCCGATCCCCTAACTTCATCCCATCTATTGGAGCGAACTTGAGGAGCAGCGCTAAGGTCACGATTAATAATGAGATTTGCTTTGGTACACCCAAATGATTATGAGCTGTTCATTTAAATTGATCTGATGGTTAGAGTGACTTATTACTTTCTAGGAGGTAATAGGTGAAAGAAGGAAAGTTTTAGATACAAAGATATTTTCCTATATGTAATTGATATATACATGATCTATTATATATGACGAATCTTTTATTTTTGCAAGTTCGCATATAACATGATGAATCCGTTAATTTTCTTATATGTTTGTGTACGTGCCCAACAAATATGTTCAACCTCATTCAAAAAAAAAAAAAAAATATGTTCAACCTCCATAAAAAACTATGTGCTCAATATAAAAGTTACGCAATAAGATGGGTGATGCTTGGCTTAATGACCTTATGGTGTGCTATATTGAGCGAGGCTTTTAGAAAAGGGAATATATTAATATTCCAGCCTCTGCATTGATCAATGCATATAGCTGTTCCTTATTACAAACAAGATTATTGTAGTCCACGCAAATTCAGATACATAGTTTTGACCAAATAAAATGAAGGAAAAATTTCAAGACTCGGCATCTAAAAAGCAACTCTATTGCTAAATCTCCGCCATATCTTGCAAACACCTCCATTGCAGTTATCTCAATATTGATGCATCCCATCTTTATTATCAATCCTCCTCCTTCTGAAATAGGGACCATGTCCTAGTCTAGTAGGTTCCCTGAAGATAGCCTGTAAATAAGAGATGGTTTGCAACCTTGTCAAAAATTATATTATTTTGGGTTAACTAAATCGCCCAATAGATTCACTTGCACCCACAAGAATCTTAGATTTTAGTTTCCTATTTATCCCATCTAACCAGCCTGTAAACAAATTATGAACACTAGTTGGAGGTAATAAATTATAGGAAACATGAACAATTCTCCAAATAAACTTACCAAAATGACAGTCAAAGAATAGATGTTGTATGGACTCCTCAGAAGAACAAAAACAACAATTTCTATCTCCATGCCACTATCGCCGTACTAAGTTGTCCTTTGTCAAGATTACTCCCTTAAACAAGTACCACAAAAACTTTGATTTTGAGAGGTAATTTCAGTTTCCAAATAAAAGTATTAAAAGGAGTAGCTTGTGCTTTGTCGGTAAGGCTCGTACATGGATTTCACTGTGAATAATCCATTACGGTGTAGCCCCCCACACAAAACGATCCTTTTGGTCTTTTTAATTGTACACTAGCAACCAATGCCACCACATCGTGCCATGCTTGTAAATTAACCCCTACCAGAGATCTCCTGAAAGCTACATTTAACGGTGTTGTGGAAAGTACCGTTCTTACATAAACATTTTTTTTCCTAACAATGTTATAAAGTGCGGGGAAAGATTAATTTTAGTGGCCGCGACATTATCCACGTGTCCTCCCAAAATCTAACTTGTGACCCGTCACCTAGATCAAACTTGCTTAGCGAGAGAAACTCCTCCTTGAGCTTCATGAGGCCAGGCCAAAACTGAGAGTCTCCGGGCATATATTGGACCCGAGTCAACGTTTTGTTAGTTAAATATTTATTCCTAAGAATTTGATGCCAGACCCCATCTCCATTAATCAAATTAAAAAGCCATTTACTCGGGGAGACACTTGTTGTGGACTTCTAAATTTAAAACTCCCAACCCTCCTTGTTCTTTTTGGAGTATGTCACAGACCGGATCGATTCGGGGTGACACGTGGCTCGGGCGCTGGCTGAGCGAAGGGGCGGCGGCGCTTTGGCGGCAAGCACAAGACGCGAGGGGGGGGCGGTGCGCGTGGGGGAGAGAGAGGAGGAAGGGAAATAGATTTTCTTTATTGCTTGTTAACCTAGGAGATTACAGACCCCTTACTTTTATAGCCCGACTAGTGGGACTTGTAAACCAAGCAACCTCTCTAAAGGTTTCCTTATAGGGTTGGAATACCTTTTACAAGCAATCCTATTTATTTTCCTAATAAGGATCTTCCTTATAGATTGGAATATCCCCTTGCACACCAAAAAGTCCTAAGATAATCCTAACCAAACTCTTTTTTTTATTTCTACACTAATTACCGAATAAGCCGCGAAGGGGGGAGAAGGTGGCGGCGCGCCCCCGCCCCCTCGGTGGCGCTGGTGGCCCCCTCGTGGGCCTCGTGGGCCTATCGTCCTGGGCCCTATCTCCTGGTACGTGACATCTCCCCCCCTTCTCCGACCGGCGCGTCCTCGCGCTGGATGAATGTCCATTCGGTGACGCCTGGAGAAAGATTTGCAGCACCTGGTACGATGAGCTCTACCTGTAGAACCAGCTTCCCGTGTACAGGGTTCCTCAGGATGATGTTCTCCCGGGTGCGTAGAGGTGCGAACTCCAAGAGATAGTGGAGGTTGCCGATGTAGCCTTGGTAGATGTACTGGTTGACGGCGCGTCCCTGCTGTGTCGCTGTCTGTCGACGTGCCTCAAGCAAGAGCTCCCTCGGAACCCCTGCCTCAAGGTGTTGGTGCACCATGTCGCGAGGCGGACTCTCCAGGAATAGGAAGCGGTCGTTGGCCGGAGGGGTTACGAAGAGAGGTAGGAGGCGCCAAATGGTGATGTCGTGGCGAGTAGGAGGTGTTGTAGCTAGATTCAGCATCGTACCGTACATGAAGGAGCCGACCTCGAACATGGATGGAGAGAGCTGATGTGTTCCCCTTTTCGCATCGTAGCTGATGTGGACGTTGTCGATGGTGAGGAAGAGTCCATCCATGCCGTCGAGGAAGACGACATGAGCAGGTCCGACGTGGTGGCGCCGTGGCCATATGTCGCCCAACAGTATAGCGGTCTGCGCTGCCGTCGTCGGCGGTGTCGTGTAGGCGCCCAGGGCGATGTAGTTCGTCCTGCGAATACCTCCCCTCGGCAAAGCCTCCAAAGCAAGTCCGGCAGTAGTGGTGATGAATTTGGGAGGTAGAAGCGGCTGTCAAAGAGAAGGAGACCGCCCTCCACCATCCAAGCCGTTGCCGCCGGAGCTGGACGAAGACGCTTGTCAATGTGTCGTGAGGTCCAAGGCACTCGCATGCCGTGGACGCCCCAATCTTGGGGCGGAGTCCCGAATGCCCGCAAGATGCCGGACTCGAGGAGTCAGTCCAGGCGCCCTTTGTCGACGCCAGGGGGGGGGGTGTGCCGGCGTGAACGTCGCGGGCGTGTCCGGTCCGTCGCGTAGTACCGTAGCTCGTTGGAGGAGAAGTCCCATGTCAACATTCCTGTGCTTGTTAGCTAAGGCATGCCGAGGATGACGTTGACGTTGTTGCCCACGTGCATGACATATGCGTTGATGTCGAAGATGTCCGCATCGATGCGGAACGGAACGTCGAAGGTGGCCGCGCCGCAAGTCAAAGTTGTGCGGTGCCAGCGGTGATGAGCACACGCACTAGTTGAGTCTGCAGTCCTGCTGTAGTCACCACGCGAGGGTCGATGTAGTTGTGCGTGATGCCCGAGTCGACGACGATGCTGACGCCCGTGCCTGAGATCATGCCGATGAGGTAGAGAGAATGTGTACCACGTACCAGGGAGTTAGGGTCCCCGAACAGGACCCTGAGATCGGCGCCGTCAGGGGGGCGCCCTCCTCGGTGCTGGCCTTGTCGTCATCGTAGTCGTTGAAGATCGTGATGTCAAACAGGTGCTTGCACTTGTGACCCCGTGAGAACGGCTCATCACAGTTGAAGAACAGTCTCGCTTTGCGTCGCTCCGTCATCTCCTCCGGTGTCAGCCGTTTGAATGGCCGAGTCGATGTCGCTGCTGTTGCAGATGTAGGAGTCACCGGCGTCGCTGGAAGGGGTAGGGGCACTGGCGCCCTGCCCCGCTGCTGTGTCGTCCTGTCGGTGTTGTAGAGGATGGAGAGGCGGCGCTCGTAGGCTCTAGCGAGTGACATAGCCGTCTCCATGTCCCTTGGATCCTGCAGCTTGACGTCAGTTTTCAGCGGTTCCCCGAGTCCTGTTGTGTAGATGTTGACTTGCTGCTTGTCATTGAGATGTCCGGCACGTGCGATGTGCGCCAGGAACTGCTCCGTGTACTCGTCGACGCTGTCGGTCTTCCGAAGCGAAGCCAGTTCACCCAGTGGATTGCGTCAAGTAGCTGGGCCGAAGCGTTCGTTGACGTACTTTGCGAAGCTTGTCCAATCTGTCAACGCCTTCTCCTGGGATAGGCGCATGTACCACTACTGCGCGCCTCCTGTGAAATGGTAAGAAGCACACCAGACTTGCTCTATGGCTGGCATACCTTGACACCTGAAGAATTGCTCGCAGCGATTGAGCCATGGTAGGGGATCATCCATGCCATCATATGTTGGGAAGGACAGCTTGTGCAGATGTGGTGCGTGGCCAGGAAAGTGGTCAATGGTGGGGGCAGGGGGCGGCGCATGCGCCACCGGTGCCGGCGCCCCTCCTGGCGACGGCTTCAGCTCGAGGAAGTTGGCCAGCATCTTCTCCTGATCAGCCTAGATGTCCGGTTGTGGCGTTGACGTCTTGCCCTTCTCCATTCTCGGCTTGATGAAGGCGCGCCCAAAGCTCTCCATGACCGACTTCAGCTCTGTCTCAGCCTCCTAGAGCAGCTTGATCCGTCGTTCCTCTGTCGGATTGGTACCGGAGAGGACAGCAACTTGATCGGCGAGCGTGTCGAGGCGGGTGGTGAAGGTGGAGAACTGCTTCGCTAGATCCGTCAGCATCTTCTTCGTCTCAGCGTCCATGGTTGTGGGTGGATCGTAGTGGCCTCCGGATACCGGTATCTGCACCGAATCGATTCGGGGTGACACGTGGCTCGGCGCGCCCGGCGGGGATGCGCTGGCGGCGGCGCGGCGACGACGCTTAGGGCAGCGGTCGGGGCAGCAGCGCTTGGGGAGAGAGAGATTAGGAAGGAAATAGATTTTCTTTATTGCTTGTTGACATAAGAGATTACAGACCCCTTACTTTTATAGCCCGACTAGTGGGACTTGTAAACCAAGCAACCTCTCTAAAGGTTTCCTTATAGGGTTGGAATACGTTTTACATGCAATCCTATTTATTTTCCTAGTAAGGGTCTTCCTTATAGATTGGAATATCCCCTTGCACACCAAAAAGTCCTAAGATAATCCTAACCAAACTCTTTTTTTTATTTCTGCATTATTTACCGAAGAAGCCGCGAAGGGAAGGAGGTGGCGGCGGCGCACGCGCCCTGCCCCCTGGTGGTGCACTGCCTGCCCCTTGTGGGCCTCGTGGGCCTGTCGTCCTGGGCGCTATCTCCTGGCACGTGACAGAGTACAAACTACCTCCCACTTAGTCAACCTATACTTTTTCTTATGGAAATCACTCTGCCAGAAAAAATGCGATCTAAAGTAATCCAGCGTCTTCAGAACCCCTCTAGGTACTTCAAAAAAGAAAAACATAAACATGGGGAGACTACTCAAAATAGAGTTAATCAAAACCAATCTCCCTCCCACCGACAATAATTTACTTCTCCAACAGTTCAATCTTTTTTGAAATCTTTCTTCAACATGTTTCCAATCTTTATTCATGAGTTTCTATGGTGCAAAGGTATTCCTAGATATCAAAAAGGATACGACCCCATATGACAACAAAAAATAAGTGTATATTCCATTTGTCTATCTTTGGCTGATCTGTAATAGAACATCTCACTCTTATGGAAATTGATCTTGAGTCCCGATAGCTGTTGAAAAGCACAAAGCAAAAGCTTCTTGTTTTTGGCCCTCTCTAAGTCATTATCCATAAGGATGATAGTGTCATCAACATATTGAAGAATGGAGAGTCCCACATCAACTAAATGTGGAACAACCCCTCGGGTTTGTCCCATCTCTTTAGCTCTTGAAATTAGGACAGCCAGTACATCAACCAATATATTAAACAAAATTGGAGATAATGGGTCCCCTTGCCGAACTCCTTTCCTAGTTTGAAAAAATGTCCTATATTATCATTGACCTTTATTGCAACACTCCCTCTAGCCATAACTTTAGAAATCCATTCACACCAAATTGGTGAGAATCCCTTTAGCCCGAGAACCTGTTGCACAAAAAGGCCACTTTAACTTGTCGTATGCCTTTTCAAAAATCTAGCTTTAGAATCACTCTGTCCCATTTTTTTTTTCCTATGCAGTTCATGGATTGTTTCTTGCAAAGTAGCAACTCCTTCCATGATATAGCGGCCCGGAACAAAAAGCTGCGAGAAGGTCCTATCAACTTATCTACCACCTTCAAAATTCTATTATTAAGCACCTTCGTAAAAATCTTAAAGCTCACATTTAATAAGCATATAGGCTTGTATCCGGACCGCATTGGCAATCTTTGGTAATAGAGTGATTACTCCAAAAGTAAGGCTATGAAGTGGCAATCTCCCCTCATGAAATTCATAAAAATGGTCATTAAGTCCGGTTTCATAATTTCCCAAAAAAAATTGGTAAAATTCAGACCATCTTGCTAAAATTAAGAAAGAATTTCAAAAGAAAAATAGAAGAATGCCATTGCCAAGGCCTGTACCCAGATAATGTGTTTATTATAGGTATGTATAAAGAGTCTTTATTTATTGAGGTATTTTAAGTATCAGTGCTTTACTTTTGGATATCTATTACATGTGCTCATCAAAAAGTAACATATAATGTTTTAGGGTGTGTATGCATATAGTTCTAATTGCCTTTCACAAACCCGCCACACCTAAAAATAATTCCTACCTCCGCCACTATACGTGACAGCTACATGCTTTTATTTCAAGGTCTTCTTAATTTTTTATAATACTAGCAAAAATACCCGTGCGTTGCTACGGGACACATAAGTTATTATCGTATGATTCTCATACTATAGTAATAAACTATATATTTCTATTAAATTTATTAATTGGGCTTAATTGGACCTTAAATAAATCAAATAAATTATGAGACCCACCGTCCTTAGCTTATGTATTTGGTTGGTGGAGACACACAGAGAAGATGGGTGATTAGGTGGAAATAGCGGCCATAGTTTATGACAACTATAATTCTATATATTTTGTATGTTTCTTTATATGCATTTGGTGATTATGTACGTAACCGAATTACTAATATGGAGCATCAACCTCTACTCTAAGAAGCCAATCGAGAAGGCAGTAGCCATTGCCATATTTTAAATCCATGTACATGTCCTTCGAGGACATATCACTCGCTAGCCATTGGAACTACAAATCAAAAAAGAATCAGAGCAAGTAATCACGTGTCTATGTAAACTTAATTGGCAAGTCTAGCAATAGACATATTTTAACATTATTACATATGGTATATGCAATATTATTGTAATAATATATGTAATACCACATTTGCATAGCTTTTTTTTTTTTTTTTTTTTTGTCTTGCTAGATTATTCTAATATATGCTACAATTTCAAAGTCTATTTACTCTTGCCAACCATAATGGTGTTTTAATGTAAAATGTTTGAAGGCATGAGGGCTAAATAAAATTGCAAGACTATTCTAATATATGCACAACTCCATTTTCATTTTCATAGTTTATTATTTATTTATTTATTATCTTGCCAGCAATAATGGTCTTTTCCACGTAAAACCTTTGATGCTGTTGACATAAATAAAAGAAGGTTCGTTAAACATCACTTGTGTGTAATGTGGTGGTAAGCTCTTGATATTTGGTTTGTGGAGACCACGGTTTAAACCATGGGTGTGGTGAGTATTTTTTTCTCTTTAATATATTCCTCGCGCTGGTGTCTTTTTTTCCTCACGCCGGTGGGTTTGGCTGTGGCATTGCACATGCATCGGTAATAACCCAATCATTTGTTATAGATATGCAGTGCATTTATGTAACCCGCGATGCATGTATTCATTAGCAGGTTGGTGGAATCCCCACTGCAATTCATCGCGAAGATGGTGTGTTGAGCTGCCTTGTTCAGGAGACCATGAGAAGAGGCGTCTCCATTGCGTTGGGCAAGCGCGAGGAGAAGGCATCCCAAGGCCACTTGACAGAGAGGCTTGAGATGGCAGTCAGCCATCTGGAGTTTGCGCTTGAGAGGGCCCAGGAGCTTCCAATCAGGCACCTCTCATTGATTATCCGCTTGAAGCAGATCAAGCGTGCCTACGTCGAAGCAATGGAACTGCTCGACAGGCACAAGCAGCAGCAGGCGGTTCCTCCAGGACAGGAATTGCAGGTTGCATACGGGGCGAGCAAGCACAACCTCTGGGTTATCAGTGCTGAGAACATGCTCACCACATCTACTTTTGCTGTCTTGACCATGGATGATGTTCGAAGATTTGAATTCTATGCAGACCAAGCTGGCAATTTTGCGAGGGATGTGGAGTCTGGATGTTCACTTCATCACTACACCTTTTGCAACCCTATTGTCAGGCGTCTCCTTGAGGGTAAAAATCTCCGGTATTACTTGAAGCAAGGAAACCTGCGCCGAGAATTAGTCATATGGCCCACATACTATGACGAGCGTGGAGTAGAGGTTGTGCTGCGTTACTGTTTTGAGGATAGCACAATGGCTGAGAAATGTTTCAGTCTGCTGTTGTCCCTACGACTATCGGAAAGCACAGACATAGTTGGGCTTGCTCTTAAAGGCTTGCAATTATTGACAGCAGAATTCAAACAACCTGCTGAATGTGCAATGGCAGAACTTACTCAAGTGCATAATTTACAATTACAAGACATTGCCCATTTGGCTGGGCCTGAGTTGGTGTACAAGAAAGATCTTTTTATGGAGACGATGACACACGAAGTTCGGCCAGACCCAGCATGTTGCGCAGGAAGGAGGCACGGACTTTGTGCTAAAGACGACGTCTTATCAGGGTCATTAGCAGACATATTCCCAGAGCAAGTCATTTGTTGGGGTTTTCAGTGCTACTATATACCAGCACTGGAGTCCAGCACGCATACCTCATTAGATGAGGTGGGCAGAGGCTGCAAGGTAGCTATGTTAGTGGGAATTCATTTCACGCCTCATTTTGTGCCTTCTTCTTATTTTCCGAGGTCAGTAAGCTACTATTCTTCTTTACGGAAATGGCGGAGGGTTGAAAACAATAAGTACATTTATGGAGTAGAAGAAAGGATATACGACAATTATGCAAACGATGTTGAGAAGTGTAAAAATGCTGTCAGCGTACAGGAAGTGGTCGAGACAGTAAAATCAAAAGCAATAAACTGTTTCTCACGCCAGCCAGAAGTGGGGGAGTACAGAACAGACTGGTCCTTTGAACATGGTACTGCATGGTTTCTTGCGAAAAACGCAAGGTTGGAAACAGCAGGTGTGCCCAGAACCAGGAAAAGGTATAATACCCGATGGAGCAAGATCAAGGACAAGTTGCAGGAGGTAACTAGCTACCTAGGCCGCTTTGTGCTTGCGTGTATGTCGTTTAAGCTAGTGTGGTGTCTAGTATTTGGATCATTTGCAATATGCATGGTACTACTCCATCATATGTAATATGCACATGTCTTCTGGTTGAATAATAAAACTATATATTATATGATTGTGCTACCAACTAGTACATATGCAAATCCATATATCCCAGATAATCTCTGTATATACTAGAGCCCAGCACGCGTATGGTAGCTCATTTTTTCATGATGTGGCCGAAGCAAGAGTAGAGGCGGTGGCAAGCCATATTTGCTGCTGAGCGCTGACTTCTGGCCTCATGCTGCGAGTGAGATGCAAGATAGTTATATATGCACTCGAAAAGATGGGAGACGTCTTCCAAGAGTATAGAGATGACAGCATATACTGAACTCATCAGTGGATGAAAAGTTGATCTACAATCTACAACCAAATTTTTAGGTCAAACACATGTCAGTTGTACATGATAACAGCTAGTTTTGCATTCACATATTTGTATCGTGGTCATATACATTATGCACTACCGGAACCCGGGCCGTTGCCGTGTGTTCGGCTCTAAGCCGAGTGCCAAATATCAGGCACTCGGCTTAGAATAGATACGCCGAGAGCCGGCACCGAGAACATACGGCAACAAAATACACTCGGCATTGAGCACACTAAGCCGAGTGTCGACACGAAGGGCACACGGCAAATAAAATACACCCGGCATAGGAGCAATCTTGCCGAGTGTTTGACGGAGGGCACACGGCAAACAAAATACACTCAGCTTAGGGGAGTCTCCCCGTTATCCGACATTTCCGTTGCCCGCCGCCGTCATCCTCCGTCGGTTCTTTGCCGAAGTGCCGGGGCTTGGCACTTGGCATAGCACCCAGGCACACGGGAAAATTTTAGTTTTGCCGAGCCCACACACGTGACACTTCGGCTTAGGGCACTCTTTGCCGAAAGTGTATTATAGGACACTTTCGGCAAAGAGTTTTTTTTCTTTTTGTCCAAATGTCTTCAAACTTTTTCTCCTCAACACATATCACATTTTCTTCCCTGACATAGTTTGGTATATTTTTCAATTATTATTTGCTATATATAACTAATTAATTGTATTTCAAACAATATTTTTAATCAGGTCAAATTTGAACTACTGGTCATTCAAATATTTAGAAAAAATGAGTACAAAATTGATATTCATGTTAGTCAACCTAATTTAAGACCCCAGATATGATATGATTACGGTTTTCAAACATCTCCTTTCAGAAACACGACACCAAGCGTATGGGTGAATAAGTTTTTTATTGTATAAAAAGAAATCGAAGTCAAAAAATCATGAAATTCGACGAGTTGTCACCATATCATATGTGGATGCTGTGGTAAAAAATTGAGAAAGTTTAGAATAAGTTGTCATCTACATTGCTTAAAACCCGATACATCACCTAAGAAGTTTTGAGTTGTTGAGAGTGATCCCCTAAGTGTTGGATTTACAAATGCGACGGTCGAATTGTGATTTGACTTTGAAACTTTTCTGTAGCCAAAATGTCACGTGCCAAATCCATTGGCCCGTGGGTGGCGCCCGGGCGGTCGTTGACGCCCTAAGCGCAAGTTGTTGTTGCGGGGAAGAAGGACGGCAGCAGCAGGGCGCGGCATGGCGGCGCACGGGCAGCGGCGGCGGGGCTGGCAGCGAGGGCGAGGAGAGAGAGGAGCTGAGGGTTAAACCCTATTTTATTTTATTTCTTTCTTGATCTGAAAAGGATACATCTCCCTTTATATTTATAGGGGGACTCAACTTGAGTCCCAAGCAATCCGAATATTCCTAATTTGACCAAACTTAAACCCTAAGTAATAGATCCTAATTTGACTAAACTTAACCCCTAAGTAATAGTGATAACGAGGATGGGCGGGCGGCCACGCCGGCGGGCGCGCCCTCCTGGGCCTGGCTGGCCCACGTCACAATGGCGTGTGAAATTACTCCCTCCTTTTCCGAGCAAGCGGCGGCCCTCGTGCTATAGCTTTGGTCGTTCGTCGATGTCGCCCGGGGAAGGGAGATATTGCCGAGCCGTGGTGGTGGCCATGGTTGTCGCCCGAGATAGCCCCATGGTGTAGCTAGTGTTGGGGGCTTGAACATGGCTGTAGCGGTGGGCCGATGTTGGAGTCGGTGTCGATGGCCATGTCGATGTCGAGGAGAACGATGACGTTTAGGTGTTGCTCCAGGAAGTCGGTGTGTCGCTGCCTTGATGGTAGACGTGCTCGCCGCTTTTGGGGCGCTCGGATCACGTTAGCGTGGGCGCGCCCGCATCGTTGGCGTGACGTTGTTGGCGCCACGTGGGGACAACATCACCACAAGTTGCGGTGTTCTTTGCTAGCGTGTTGTTGAGGTTGGTGTCGTTGTTGTCGCCGTCGGCATCGTCATTGTTGAGGAGGTAGTAGTTGTTCCCGAGGAGAGCGATCTCGCCGTTGTGCTTCATGCGCAAGAGGTGGCCGGAGAGGATGGCAAAGTGCTCGAACGGAAGACTGGAGCCGTACCTTTTGTTGATGTAGTCGGAGATCGCGGCCTTGTCGGAGTCGTCCTCAGATCTGAGCGCGCGGAGGGCTCCATAATCATCTCTGGGTAGGACGGGAGTGGGGTGGCGCCGTCTTCTACGGCCATGGACCTCCACAGGCTGAGGATCTTGTGGTCTCTGAATACCAATCTGTCACGTGCCAAATCCATTGGCCCGTGGGTGGCGCCGGGCGGTCGTTGACGCCCTAGAGCTGGTTGTTGTTGGGAAGAAGGGGGAAGAAGGGCGGCAGCGGGGGCGCGGCATGGCGGCGCACGGACAGCGGCGGCGGCTGGCAGGGCAGCGTGAGGGCGAGGAGAGACAGGAGTTGAGGGTTAAACCCTATTTTATTTTATTTCTTTCTTGATCTGAAAAGGATACATCTCCCTTTATATTTATAGAGAGGACTCAACTTGACTCCCAAGCAATCCGAATATTCCTAATTTGACCAAACTTAAACCCCGAGTAATAAATCCTAATTTGACTAAACTTAACCCCTAAGTAATAGTGATAACGAGGATGGCGGCGGCCTCGCCGGGCGGCGCCCCTCCTGGGCGTATCTGGCCCACGCCACAATGGCGTGTGACACAAAAGATATCAAATATAGTGGTAAGTTAAAATTTAGGGATTTTTTTCGGATCCGTTTGATAATTATTAATTTTTTTATTGCTTGTATATAAATAAAATGTTGACTTATAACCACATAAATAATGGTTCGTTTTCTATGAAATTATCAAATTTGCATTGTTTAAATAATCTTACATGGTATTTTCAAAGTTGAATGGAAAAAATTTAGAAAAAAAAGGTTTAGGGAAAAGGAAAACCGAAAAAAAGGAAATTGTTTTTTTTTTTTTAAATATCTTTGCCGAGTGGTGTTGAAGGGCTGTCTTGTCGCCGAGCGAGATGTGTTGTGGTGATGGATGTTGGGTTGGTTATATGATTCTGGATTTGGCGTGACCGGGTTTGGTGTGACTGGGAATGAGAATAAAATTTGACTATTATTATTATTATTATTATTATTATTATTATTATTATTATTATTATTATTATTATTATTATTATTATTATTATTATTATTATTATTATTATTATTATTATTATTGTTATTGTTATTGTTATAAAACTTGATCGCTTGCATAGAAAACTACTGACCATATATAGGCCTCTCTCGATCTACCCTTTGCATTCCACAAAGCACCACAAAGCAAAGCAAATGCATAGGGTGGGAAACAAGAGCCATTACTCATTATAATTGTAATGCGGTTTTTAGTTTGCAAGGTGAACTTCGCAACAAGGAAGATTAGCGGTTTTCGTGCCTACGCTCAAGCTAGAGTTGGATGAAGATGCTTCCGCGACTTTCTTCTAGCTAGCTATTCGGATCTTTGCGTGACTCGATTAGCTTCCGCCAAGTGGCGATGTATTAGTGTAAACCTCGTACTTCGTATTCTTTTTATTCGAAGTTTGACTTTGTAATCGATCTGTAGTTCGGATAATATGATGGAATGATCATTTGGGACTGTCATGTTATACTTCATTCTCGTGGATTTCCTTTATAGAAATGGGGATGTTACGGTTGGTATCAAGAGCCTGCTTGACCGTAGGATGAGACCCCTAGGTTTGGACAATAGCCTTAGGAGTGAAACTTGCTTTCTTCGGTTATATTACCAACCCCCGCATCTTTATATGCACGGCTTACTCCTTCATTTGGTAATGATGCTAATGCCGCATCTCTATATGTGTGCATTACCTATCTGGTCGTATACATTACTAATCTTGCATCTCTATATGCATGGATTATCTCTTTGGCCGGAAACATTACCAACCCTACATTTCCGTATGCATGGATTATCCCTATGGTTGGATATGTTGCTGATTCTGAATCCCCTTATGCATGGATCACCCCTCTAGCTAGATGTAGTACCAACCTTGCATTTTGTTATGCACAGCTTATGCTTTCTGCTGACTCCTAACTCAAGCTTCATGGACTAATGCAAATGGCTGAACCTAAGACCACCGTCGGCCTGCCCATCGACGGGCAAGCTTACGGGGGCTTCCCTTACCTTCTTCGTAAGGCACTCGGAGAACTGGGCATTCCTGCCGAGCGCATCAAGTACACCTACCGCAGGGAGCCTGCACCAAACGGACGCCCCGGAGACTATGTCACGGTCCATCTCACCATACCTGCAAGTGAGACTGTACCAGAGTTCCAGGGCTTCTCCGAGCTGGACGTTAACAACGACGTCTACATGGGTGTGCAAGCCGTTTCTCAGGTTGCGCTATGCAACTTGATGAGGGACGCCCACCACCTGTTCAAGGAGACCCGCTTTCGTCTGCTACCCTACGCGCTGGACCTCTCCATGCTAGCTACTCCACAGATCGCTGCCGCAGATAAAGCTCTTCTTGCTGAGACAGATCTATGTCTCACCATCTCAGGGTTGTGTCTCCTAACACAGGACAGGTACCTCACGGATGTGGAGCGACAGGCCCGTCACTACCTCAAAATGCTACTTTGGGTAGACGAGGCTTTTCTCAAGGAAGAGGCAGACAAGAAGGACCTCAGAAGTGCCTTGTGCTACATGAAGCGTGATGCCAAACGTCAGGAGCATAGCCTCCGAAATCGCATCAGCCGACAAGAGGCAGAGATTACCACTCTGAAGAATAAGGCCAGGGAAGATGAACCCAAGGAAGAAAGATACCTCCACGAGGATCGGAGAGTGGAGAGAGACGGATGACAAGACAAGGGAGTGAAGAGGCTTAAGGAGGACGACAAGATGGGTGGACTCCGCAAGCAGACTTAGGAGAGCAAGTGCAACCTCTTGGCCCAGCAGTTGGAACAGACAACCCTTCGAGCTGCATACAACCAGGGTCATCTGGTGCACTCCCTAAAGATGACAGAGTACCTAAGGGACGAGAGCCTCAGGACCATGGATGCATGGAGGAAGTCTGATCAGAAGCGTGTCAGGGAGATTGAGAAGCTACAGGTCCAGATTCCCAGGAAGACTCGCAAGAAGCCCCGCACAGAGGACTTTGAGATTGGGCCTACCCGCCTCAACCTCGATGCCTATCCTGAGGAGAAGCTTCCTACTCCTAGGGACACTGAGGAGCTTCTTGAGGCACACACCTATGTGGCATGACTCCACAAGACACCTGCACAGCTAGAGGCTGAGGATGCTCACTCTACCTCCTCTGCTGAGAGTGGCATCTAGATCCCCAATCAATGCATGAGATAAGTAGAAGTAGTTGAGTAGATGATGGAGAGCCCTACGTGGCTAAGTGACATGACTCACTTTCTGAAGTAGAGTAGAATGTCCCACTTTTGGAGCCTACCTGCGAGTAGTGCGTTTTTCGCGAGTCTTTTAGTGTAGCTACTAAAGACATCGCCGTGTAATAAATCATGTAATGGATGCTTGGATTTTATGCTTTTTCATGGATCTTTATGCTTCTTTGTTTGAGTGTATGATTAGTTTAATTGTTTTAAATTTCTTAAAATGCTAAATCATGCACAAACCCATCACCCTTGTCCCATGCAAAGCAAGATGTCGACCGGCAACACCAAGCAATCAAACCCCCGTGTCCCTACCCCACCACGAGTCGATGGAGGACCTTTGACCCAAGCTGAACTCACCAAGGTGTTTCACTACCAGACCCAGCTTTTGAGAACTCCGACAGAGGACCTGCAACACCACACCAAAGAACTGCTTAATGACCTCGAACCGAGGCCAGATATCCTCAATGAGTTGAAGCTCCTCACCTTTGATGGTGCCGGCAATGATCCCGTAGCTGCCATAGATCGATTGTTTGAGACTAAAGAGAAGCCGGACACGATCGCACCTTCAGGTGAAGCATGTGCCGAGATTGCAGCTCAACAACTCTCGGGCACGGCTTCGAGCACGGTGGGACAGGTTTCCGATTGGATTCCACATCAACACCACCAACATTCCAAGGGAAGAATTTCTTCGGGAATTACGTGAATGGTATGTCCCCGAAGGTGCATTAAAGATCGAGGAAGAAGAGTTCCACAATCTCAAGCAAGGAACTGGTAGTGTCCAATCATACATTGATCGCTTCACATGCCTGATGTGGTATGTGCCATCTGAGTGCATTGCCTCTGAGAAGCACAATATGTACTATTTCCGCAAGGGTTTGAATGTCTACCACAAGATGGCCCTAGTGGATAACAGTTGTCACACTCGAAGGAGATGATTGGACCGGGTAGCGGTGAAGTGAGGAGAAACGCGTTCTACTTGGAAAGAGACATCAAGCGTAAGAAGCGACAATCCAAGAGTACATCACCTCGCCGGCACCACGTAAGCCGCGTGAAGATGTGTACTCGCCTACAGGCCAAGGTGATGGTATCCTCACCATGGTTTACCACAGCCTTGCTACAAGCCCATGCACGTGGAAGACTGTTGCAGCACCGCCTGCAGATGGCGTAATCTTCAGTTGTTTCGAATGCCATCAACCGGGCCACAAGTCCTTTGAGTGCCCAATGAAGAGAGGCGCCTCGACCACTAGAAGCCTTAGCAGGAAGAAAGCCACTACACCCACTTCTATAGGTAGTGCGCCTTTCACCTGCTACAGTTGCAGGCAACCAGGTCACAAATCCTTCCAATGCCCTGGAAGGGGAACTGCGGTGACAGCTCGGAAAACCGCTGATCTAACTCAGGGTACTACATCCAAGAGTACCTCTGGAGCTCCCCGTGGATATCTCAACCACCCCTCTACCGTGGATGCCCCTACCATGGAGAACGGTATGTTTTTATGCATACAATTTATATTCCTTTTTGCTTGTAAAGTTTTGGTATCGCATTTTCTATGCCTGTTTTACCAAGCTTGCCCTAAACCCTAGTCTATCTAGTGACCACATAAAAACAACCCATGGACCCCGGTACCACGAGTAAAATATTTTATGACCTAGATGTGTAGGTTGTGAGAGTCCCGACGTATGGACACAATCCTTCTGATCGCTCTCGTTTCTCTACCCTCTAATGGTCTAGATGTTTTTACTCTAGATTGGAAAAGACCGCTTCAAATAAGCATGTGGTCCGAGGTAGTACTAGCTAAAGCAAAGTGACATCTACATCAATCAACTTGGAAGCCGAGGAGACAAAGTGTAAGCCTTAGTATGTACAGTTTTTTCGATGTTCCTCGCAAAGTCGACGAGAAGTCATTGTTGGTGTTTCTTTAGCGTAAGCGTAATAGTCCGCGAAGCGCCACGGAAATACCGTTGTAGCACTTCACCCGGAAGTGTTCAGTGGTATCGATTTCCACGTGGAACGGGTGTTAAGTCGGGCTTGACTAGCTACCGGAGGAAGATGGAAAGGGTGAACGGGTAGTGAGTTTCTACTACGGCGGATTATCCTAAAGCCAAATTACTTCTTTTCTTATACGTTCACGTAGCCACCGCTCTCCCCCGGGTCCGCCGAAGGGTCCGCCTCCGGACTACCGCGACAACCGACGTGGAGGAATACTAAGGTCGAGCGAACAGTATCGCCACCACCACCGCCTACCTCACTACCGTGGACTAATTGGTAAACGAGGGTGACGTGTAGTTTAGACACCACGCCTACACTACTTATCACGTACTCTAGCGTTGGCCAGAGCATCCGTCTTCATCAGAGTCCTCTACTAGAGCATCTACCGTTATGGTAAACAACGAACCGGTGAACATTATAATTAAAGTAATAATTTAAACTCAAAGATAATTGTCGTAGATAGAAAACGGATCTCTTACTCAAACCAAAGAGGGATGATCCGTAGAGGTACAAGTGCGGAGACGGAGCCGACAAGTTGAACTCCGTGCACCCGTCGCGTAGGGGTCGCTACTCCTCTTCTCCACACTTCCTCCTCTCTCACTCCCTTCTACTTCTAACTTGGCTCCTTTCCTCTACTCCAATGTGTACTAAATGTGATGGAGTGGAGTGTGTGAGTGAATGGAGTGTAATGATGTGTATGATGATCAATGTGATGCTTCATGATGAGGGGTGCCTCTCTTTATATAGTGGAGAGGAGGAGGGAATGGAGGGCTCCCCTTGCTTCGAATTTGTTCTTGGCGGGAACGAAAAATTTGCACCGCATGCAACCGCCGCTTGAAAGTCGCCCGAACCGAACAGAGAAAGGGCGGGAACATCCATGAAAATCTGCGCACGGCCGCCCTTGAGTGGGCGGCCGGCCCAAGTTTGGCCCGGCTTGAGCGGGCTTTTCGCGTGCCGCCTTTTGGTACACTTTGTTTCAATCATCACGTAGGTGCGTTGGGTCTTTTCGCCGATTTCGGGTCCGTTGGCCTTCCCTTTGACAAGGCGCAATCCCCGGTTTTTGCGCTTTCTTTTGTTGATTGGGCGTATTTGTACTAGTTTCCACTTTTGTTCCTACAAAATATGTTTTTGACAATACAAGTGGAACTAGGTTAGAAATAAATGCATATGCACCATGAGATTGCTTATTTCCCTTGGAATGAACCCGAGTTGGCGGTATAAAATGCTTGATAATGGCCGCCAACAACTCCCCACACTTGGCTTTTACTCGCCCCTCGAGTAAAGTTGAACTTTTTAGGGGTTTCGTAAGGTCGTTTCCTTTGTCAATATCAAAAATGTTCTACCGCATTATCTTAAACGATCATGCGATGGAGATAAGCAGGAGTTCTTTTCTTTCTACTTACACCGCACAAATAGACTTGGTTGCTTTCAAAAATTTAAAAGAATATTTTTTTTGTTATGTTCCTGGTTCTAATAAAACTTGAGAGTACTAACAAAATTGCTTACTTCCTTGTATGAAATGTCAAGTCAAATTCTAGATTTAATGGAGGAAGTGTCATATTCCTAGATCAAAGATGTGCATATGAGAAATGTTTCTTTTTAGCTATGATGCCTCTTTGCTTTCAAAGAGTCATGGGCTTGTCTTTTTTTTTTTTTTGGAGAAGTGGGCTCTTCTCGCCCCGGACACTTATCCGTTATTTCTTCTCTCTCTTTTTTTTTTTTTTTTTTTTTTGGAGAAGTGGGCTCTACTCGCCTCGGACACTTGTCCATTATTTCTTCTCTTTCTTTTTTTTTTTTATAGATAGGCGGCATCGACGCATCTACCCATTTTTTATATGGGGGCATGTGCCCATTTCTTGCATAGCCCATGCCCTTTTGAAGCATAAAGGGTTCATCATAATTTAGATTACCAATTTATTTTGTGCAATGTGTTTTGATCTTGGGATTATGAAACTTCCTCAACATTTAATCTTTTTGAATTTGACAAGATTCAATGAATAAGGAAGTAGCTATTTAATTCAGGTTTTGATTATCCCAGAACATGATAATATATATATATATATATATATATATATATATATATATATATATATATATATATATATATTATATATATATATATATATATATTTTATATATTTTTTATATAGGTA
>JADLZK010008286.1:0-67870 GCA_015847255.1 Hyparrhenia diplandra
ATAATCATTGTACCTGAATCAAATATACTGCAATGTGACAGTTTTTTTTTTTTTGAGACAAAACAATGTGACAGTTTTTGGAATTTTTACCCCTAAAACAAAGGTTGATAGAATGCCATCAAATACCTTTCGAACTGTGTTTGTGATTGTGACTTCGTCGTTACCAAATTTCTCGGTCGAGCCTCCTAGATTTCCTTTCACGAACCAGAAGCGTTGTCGCGGCAGCGCGCACAGCATGTTTTCTGATCTTGTGCCTTGTTACGTTGACAGCGCTTCTGGGTCCATGGTGCTTGTGCATCTCACCTGGCGTCTCCAACCTCGGCGAGTCGTCGGCAAATCCTGTGCCCAGTCTGGCCATGCCGCGCGGCACTGGTACTGGCCTCAACAAGGCACAGATGTGCGTGGGTCTTTTTTTTTTTTTTTTTTTGAGGGGAACTGGCACGTCAACAACGGCGAGTGCGATATCCGGCGTGCGTGGGTCTTTTTTTTTTTTTTTTTTTTTTTTTGAGGCGAGTGCGTGGGTCAGGTGCCGTGATCGGGCGGCGCAGGTTTCTTTTGGGCCGGTGCTTGGACTCGTGCAGCCCAAGTAAGCCCATGAAGCGCTTGCTAAAGAAACTAGGGTTTACGAGCACGCCCCCGGTATAAAAGAGGCGAGGCTCCGAGCCGCTTGCCCTCCCGCAGCCGCCATCCCAACCCAAGAACAGAGCGAGGCGACGCCGAGGCACCTCATCTCCGGTAAGTGAGATCGCCTCTCTTGTTGTATGCAACGACGATTTGTTAGGTCCAGTAGCATCTCCCCGGCTTATCAAGTGTGAAAAGTTTGAGCGGTTCAAGTTGATGTTGATATAGAGGTCATCACCGTGCTTAGTACACCATTAATCGAAGTGTTTGTATGATTTTGCTGCGGTTTTGTGGGGTTTTGTGTGCATGATTCGTCGTTGATTAGGTAGCTGTAGCCTCCTCGCATCTTATTTTGCACGTTTATTATTCTTCGTTCAGTTAGATCTGTTAGCGACATCGTGCGTAGGGCTATCCCGGCTTAGAAATATCGAGTCGAATGTTCAGAGCTAACAATTGCTTATAGCTTTCCTCTTACAATCAAGTCATCCGTGAATGGTCAGATGATTATTTTTCTTGTGTAATATTGCTATTGAATCTCACATTTGGCAGTTGATTTTGATTATTTAGGCGAAGGGAAATGGCGACCGTTCCAGGGGATCTGATCTGGCAGGTTGTGAGGAAGAACAACTCCTTCCTTGTGAAGCAGTTTGGCAACGGCAATGCCAAGGTGCAGTTCACCAAGGAGCCCAACAACCTCTACAACGTCCACTCCTACAAGTACTCTGGTATGCTGCTTCCTTCAAAGTTTCTGGATTGTACTGCATATATACGTAACACCTTATGTGATCTTATTAATAAGAATAATAAATGACTTTGTGCTGACTGTTTTGGCTTTTCTTTTCTGTTAGGTTTGGCAAACAAGAAGACTGTGACGATCCAGCCAGCTGCTGGAAAGGACTCGGCTGTGGTCCTCTCTACTACCAAGACCAAGAAGCAGAACACACCTGCGAAGCTCAGCCACAAGTCTGTGATGCGCAAGGAGTTCCGCAAGATGGCCAAGGCTGTGAAAAACCAGGTACTAGCACATTGAAATTCATTATGCTTGTCTCTATATACTGCAATGCATCGTTGCATGGCTCTATGCTCTACTATGTATTGAATATTGTTTTCACACTTGTTGCATGTTAATTTGTTGCTGTGATGAGCCATAACTAATAAGAAGACCAACTGATCAACTGGTTCTTCGATGAAATATAAGCTGATACGCTTGGCTTCTGAGCTGAATACTGGATATAGTTTCATATTCCTGTTTGTTTAGCATTGTTTTAACATTATGTGATTGTTTCAAAGATACTTATTTGTTCTGTTGGTTATATGGTGTCATTTGAGTTTTTCTTGTTAGATAAATTCTCTTTTATATTTTTGGATTCCATCGCTACCCCAAGGTTTAGCTGTGATGAGCCATAACTTGTGAGAAAACCAACCGATCAATTGGTTCTTCATTGAAATGTAAGCTGATACGCTTGGCTTCTGAGCTGATCTTGCAGGTTAAGTTTTGTATGATTGAAGTCCTGTTTTTTTGCCTTTAGAGATTAGAGAAGTTATGCTCATATAATAGCTGGTACTATATAATTGCTGAAAATTCTAATTTGCATTTTGTTTGGTGTGCAGGTTAGCGACAACTACTACAGGCCTGATCTGACCAAGCCGGCTCTCGCTAGGCTGAGCTCAGTGTACCGCAGCCTCCAGGTTGCCAAGTCTGGTGTTAAGAAGAAGAACAGGCAGCCCAAGCACTAAGCTTATTTCTGTCAAGGGGCATGTTGGTGCTTGTAGTCCCAGCTTATATTTATCTATGTTCCAACAGTTTTGAGACTTGAAGTGAGACTTGTTAGAACTAGAGCAAACCATGTTAAGATGCTGCTGTGTGTCATTCCATAACAAAAATTGCTTGCACTTGATTACTGTTTGGTTCCTGTCTGTCATTCCATGACAAATTGCTTGGCACTTGTTTGCTGCTTTGTTTGCAAACTTACTGGTCGTGGTTGCTGTGTTATCGGTTTTTTGTTTGTGGTCTGAAACAGGATAGTATGGTGCTCTTATATGTTTTCTAATCATTGTAGCGTTGCATCTCCACTTCTCATTTCCTACGCTGAGCGGTGAGCGTCGTACTGTTAAAATGTATTTGGTCCGAGTTTCGCCCCTCGCGTTACCGGGTTGAACCGATGGTTTACGCGAAGAAGAGCATCGTCGCCGTCGCGTCACCGGGTTGAACCGATGGTTTACGCGAAGAAGAGCATCGTCGAAGAAGCGATGGCCGGAGTTCTTTGTAGGAAATGATATGTTGGGACCAACCATTGTCTGCCGAGCTGCTGGACGTCGCTAGCATTAGTTTTAGCCGGGCTAAGGGAAGCTCTGAAAGTGTTCATATCGAGCACTTCATGTTCAGCACACTAGATTCATATGCTAGCTGGATATACATTCAGATTGCATAGATTCAGAAATTGCCTTGGTTGGCAAGTGGTTATGTCTTGTGAATAATCTGCGCGTTGCCGTTCGGATGTGACCCCATCCGCTGCCAGACCGCCCGGTAAGCTGTGAGGCCGAGCTTCTGCACCCTGTCGTACATGGTCTCCGGGCGCAGAGGCGCGACGTAGAGGCCGACGGCGTCGAGCTGCCAGCCGCTCCTCCCGCAGAAGCCGACGATGACGCCTCCGTCCACCGGAAACGTGAACGGCGTGCCTTCCGGCGCGCCGAACGGCCCGTACGCCCTCTGGTTGCTCCGGAACGCCAGCGAGCGGATCACCGGCGAGCCGCCGTGCGCGATCGGCGCGTAGTGCCCGCTCACGGTGGTCAGGTACTCGTCCGGGTAGCTCAGCTTGATCTGCGTACGTACGCGCGCACGGTTCAGACTTCAGAAACCCAGCTCAGCTGTGTCACTGTGACTGACTGACTGAAGACGGCGGTGAACGTGCCTGAGTGGTGTGGTTGGCGGCGGCGCCACCGTGCCGCTCGCCGGGGACGGCGAGGCCGTCCCTGTCGTACTCCACGCTGATGGATTCCATGAACCGGTCGTAGGACATGGTGATGCTGCGGATCCCGGAGTGGCCGCCGTCGTCCCACGGGTGTCCTCCGGTGCCACCCCATGGGCCAACCTTCATCAGCTTCTTGGACACCACCATCTTCCTCTGAGATTGCTGCTGTCATGAAAAAAAACTTGCAGTTTTTAATTCAGTCATTTCCTCTTTCGCAAATCCTGTATGGTTTGATCTTAGTATAATTTGCATAAAATGTTCAGGCCGGCAATCGCATGCCCTAATTAGTTCCACTCTTTCAAAGGAAAGAAAGTTTTGGCCGTTTAAGTCTGAACATAGACACACTGAGGTATGCAGGAAATGCATGAAAATTCAGATGGTTCCTAACTGCAAGAATGAAAAAGCAAACGAACAGCATACTAGTAAAGTCCATGTGTGTACCATGTTTCCTTCAGGGTCTTCAGAGCTGCACAAGTGGTAAGATTTGCAGGCAGGTAAAGTTCCTTCAAGAGCAAGTGTGCTTATAGATAGACAGAGAGTACTGAAGAAATTGCACAACAAAACAAAAGGTGTAGCTCTTTTAAAGTGCAGGACGATGTGAAGAGAGATAGCTGGGGATCAGAATTAGATGCCCTAAGGGCTAGGGGGATCAGTATGTTGCTTTCTAGAACGATAAGCATATTGCACAAGAGCACTTTGTTCTTCATCGAGAAGTCTCATAGAATAATCTTGAAACTGTGGATAATTTCCAGTTCTGTTTTAGCATGCCCCTGAAAAATATTATCTATATATTTGGAACTGTCTATGAAGTTACCTTCAAGAAAAAGGAAGATCTAACCATTGCACTACTCCCTTGAACTCCAAGCTCACAAGGTTTTGGTCCCTTCGCATCAGATGGTGACTCGTCGAAAAATAAAAAAAGATGGTGACTCATAACATTTCAGTCAAGCTAGCTATGCCGTCTCAGTAAGGAACAGACATGAAAGGTATGGGTTCTCTGATAGACTATCATGAAACTGGAGAATAGGATGCCAATGCATTGAGCTGAAAGCATCATTAGTATGGGAGAATAACTCTTGCTTATTTCTGCTGCAGTATTATTTTTAAGCACAACATATCCTTATATCTCACTGAATTGAATAAAGGAGAAATTACAGACAAGTTGAAGTTGTCCGGGAGCCTTTTGCTAGAGATTGTTATGTTTTTATTAATTATCATAGTCAAATTGAGTGGATTAATTTTTTTGGGAGAACGCCTCTTGCTTATTTCTGCTGCAGTATTAGGATAAAAGAAATGAGTACAAAATGAGGCTCCGTAACCAGGGTTACGCAAGCCCCAAACACGCACACACAAACACACACACATTTGCAACCTCGAGTGGAAACCGAGTGGATTAATTGTTAGAGCCACTGATAAACTGTGCGATATTCTTTTAGATCCGGTCAGCCAAACTTGCATGTATGAAATATTGAAATGGTGTCCATGGAACCACACAGTACACAAGAACATATTTGTTATGTGTCCAACAATCATTACCGAGAACGAGTTGGTTGTCACTGAACAAACAGGCAGGGGAATCTTAGCTGACAGCGTGCATAAAGTCCAAAAGAAGCCAATAATACACACAGCTAATGTAGAATTAGCAGTATGGCTGGACCAAAAAAATAAAGCAGATAAGGGGTAGCTGTCAATTTTCTGAAACTTGAGGTATATGCTTTGCCACATTTGCAGTAATTATGGTGCCTGTGACTTCAAGTAAATACCTGTATGTGACAGGGCATCCTCGTTTGTACTACTATTATTAGTGGCTCAATTTGACCATCTTTCATCTTTGTGACACCCTTGCCATCTCTATGTTGTACTCTGTCATTATTGAGCAGACTGAACTTTGCCAAGAAGTTAAATACGAATTTGCCAAGAACCAATTACCAAATAAGGGAACTGACAGCCAGACTGTACTGTATGCGATATGCATGTATAGTGGTTTCATCGAACCAGACTGTACTGCAACCTAAAGCTCTGCTGATCTGTGCTTTGTTGGACACTCATATTATCAAGAAGTAATCAAATTCTCTGATGAGGTGTACTGCTGTCTGGTGCCCAGACCAGCCTCCACTTTCACTTTCTTTTATTAGCTGCCAATTTTAAAAAGCAAGCCTCCAAAATCTCAATCATGAATATTAGTAGAAATCTCTGCTAATTGTAGCTTGGTTTATGTGACTGAAAACCAGCACCAGCAGTCTCCTAACTTTAAGCTAATTATTATGGGCTGCCACTAATTCTGAGCTGGCTGATGGGGAAATAGGCCAGACTGTGAACGTGGGGCCCAATCCTTCTCCTCCTCCCGCTCACCTATAAACACGCGCTCTCACAGCCTCCGACCTCACACACACACACAAATAGTTTGCAATTTCCCTACGAGCTCAGCTCATCACAGCTCAAAAGCTAGCTTCCACTTTGCCATGGCCTCCAAGATGTTGCGCGCTGCCGTTGTCGCGGCCGTCGCCGTGTCCTCGTTCGCCGGCGTCGCCTTCGCCGCCGATGCCCCCGCGCCGAGCCCCACCTCCGGCGCCGCGGCCGTCTCCTCGTCACTCGTGGCCGCCGTGCTCTGCCCGGCCGTCGCGCTCCTCCTCGGCAACCTGCGCCACTGATCATGCGTCGCGTCGCGTGATGTCTTCTGTTTGCTTTGCTTGTGTTGTGTGTTCCTGACCTGTGCTTTGTACCACCACCCCCAGTCGTGGAATTCTTTTGGTTCATCAGAGATTCAGATCGTTTCTGTAGCGGCATTGGTTGATTGATTCCGAGTGAACATTGTGTCGTTGCCCAGATTATGATGTTTGTTCTTTTTTATATAAAGCAGGAACATTGAGCTTAATTCGTCTGAGTCTGATGATGAGAACATGTTGCTTCATCGTGATTTCCTTTCCCCCGTAGCTACAGATTCTGATGTTAGTGAAAGCCACGTATGTATACGCCTTTGGGGCTATTTGCATCTCATTCGCAGAGAAAAGCGACGGCTTTATTTCGAGAGATAAAAGGGGGGCAAAGCGTAAAACTAAAGCAGGTTAACAAAGCAGCTCTGTCTCTAGCTTTCTGTGTCTTTTGCTGCTGTAAAGCACCGACCGAATACGATCAAATAATGCAACCTTAATCTAGCCCTTTTTTGTGCTGTTGAGCTGCTCGTTGAATTCCTTTGGTGGAGCTGTTGAGCTGATCATCTCCGAATCCGGTTGTGTGCAGCTGATTATCGAATTCATTCGTTCATTCAGGCGTGTAGTCGTGTACTCTCGTCTCCCATTTCAAGAAGTCATTCAGGGGAAGCCTGAATCGACCTGAACCAACGCGGCGGCAGTCCGGTCCCGCGCGGCGGTTGCTTGCAAGCGGGGCATGCGGGTGGGGAAGGGCCGCAGGACCACATGCACCGCATCAATGAGTACAACTGAAACTACTCTTCCTAAAAACCCCAATACTAATCCAAAAGTGTTATAAAAAAACTCATCCACCACCAAAGGAATACAATTCACACCTCGAACAAATTCAAATTTAATTAAATTCGTATTAAAAATAAAAATATTTATGATGCTGAACAAGTTTTTTTTTTTTTTTTTTGCGATCACGCCAAAAAACACGTTTTTCGTGATGCTAAACAAGTATCATTAGATCAATTAACTATAAATATCAATGTTATCTTCTATAAACTTAATCAAACTTAATAAAGTTTGACTTATTTCAAACTTGGAGCATAGCATCTCCAATAATTTCTAAAGAAAATTGGTAAATAAAGTTTTCAAAGTGGCTGAAAAAGTCAAGAGCATATTTGTTGGGTGCCTCTAACCATTTTCAAAATATTGCCCCTAAAATATAGAAAATAATTTTGAATCAACAATTCCTCTAACCACTTTTATACTCTCTCCTAAGTTTTGCACATTTGCATCAAGAACATTGTCCTTACTTTTTATTCTTTTCTACACCCTTCCACAATTCCCACCTTTAGATTGACTGATCAATAAGCGCGCACATATTTCCACGCGGTTGCTTCTCAGGGGTGGAAAGATTGGTAGTTTAACATGGAGTTGTTGGAGAGCGGATTCTACAATCCTACTAATAAGCAAATATCGTGAGTGGGTTTTGTAAATTCCCTAGAGATGCTCTTATAATTGTATTTTCTTAGGGAGAAAGCTTTCATACCTTCTATCTTTTTTTTGTTTTAAAAAAAAAAAAAAAACTGTACCTTCTAACACTAAAAAACTTCTACTTTCCTATTTGACCAAATCACCCACGCCAATAAAATAAGTCTCCCTTCTCTTTTGTTTTGGGAGCAGATCTTCAAAATCTTACTGTGTATATAAGCTATGATGATGATGATGACTAGATTGAGTTCCACTGATATGAAGAGAAGAAATCGAATATTGGCTAATATGAAAATCAAACCCACTCGTAGGTTTTTATCGCGGCCCCAAATCTGCCCTATTTGTCACCCCTTTAGTTATTTGACATTCCTTTACCTTTTTAGAGCCGTAACGGTGTTAAATCCTACCCCTTCCGTACTCACAATTCAAGTCGTTTTGGACAAAACTTGGGTCAAACATTGGGGATTTAAATGATGAATAACTTCTAAGTCATTGAGTTTGGAAATGTTAAAACCATATGAATAGATTTATTTTGAAAAGTATTTTTCATAAAAGTATACATATATCACTTTCCAATGTTAGGCTTACTTTACATGTATGGAGGGAGTATAAGAGAAGACTGTTTTATCCCTATTTGTTCTTTCAGTCGTGCCGTTCCCTTTTGATTGGTATATTGTTGTCTTTTTTGACGTTTTTTCTTTCCAAATTGCCATGTTTTCTTTAGCCAGCAAAAGGGAACGTCATCACTAAATAAAAAAAGAGGCAAAACTATCTTTTTGTCTACGACAAAGTTTCAAATAGGAAAGAACAAAAAATGGAAGGATTGATAAATAGGGAAGGTTTTAAGTTTGGATGTCAAATAAGAAAGTAGAAGTTTTAAGAACGGAGATGGTCGGTCTGTACAGAGTATAAACTACAAAAATTACTGAAACATACAAAATTTACAAGTCTGTCTGTCCTGAATTATACAAAAGAGGCCCAATCATTTGTGTTGCCTGAATCCTGATCCACTCACACTGGAGTGCTGGACACTGTCTCATGCTCCTGAATGAATGTACACTGAACCTTTATACAGCACCACGAGGAAAGAAGAAACTATGGAAGGCCCTTTCAGATTCAAAATTAATTTTTATTGTCAGATAACCTGGCAAACTATAGGCGCCAGGACTGGCTAGCTTCGCGATCACGTTGATAATTGGCAGTGCGAAATTAACATGAGAGGCTTGCAAAACAGTGTTGCTGCTTTACAGGGAACTGAATTGTTGCTAATGTTCAGGAATTCCAGCACCTGCGTCTCTCTTCTCTTCCGTGCAGTTCCTTACATTTTGGTCGTCCTCCGATCTCCATAAGCTAGCCCTTTTGGAACAAATTGATCTCCAGTAGCAAACTAGCAATCACGAGAAGTGGTGACCTGTTGATCAGGTCATTCATTCATTCAGGATGCTTTATCGTCGACCTCCATCTGCTGGACCTGTCCTGGCCTTCTTTCTAATATTCAGCTTCTCATGTTCAGTGCTCTTTTCTTCTTTATTCTGAGTCACTATCCAACTCGTGCATAGCTTTCAATCCCCTGGGACGCTGCAAAATCAGTTCAAATGTCAGCTGACTAAATGAATTCTTCCAAGATCATGAAATTGATAGATATCGATATTCCACTATCCCACTCACCTTCTTGGAAACCTTCTTCTCTCGGACTTCATATCTTTCGAGAGTTAAGTCACATAGCCACGTTCCTGGGCATACAAACTGCAAATGAACAATATATATTTAGGCAAGAATCACATATGCAAACTCAAGAGATACACATAAAACTACTAGACAAAGTTTTCTTAAGCTCAGTTCCATGGATGCTTGGACCTGATATAACTACTAGACAAAGTTTTCTTAAGCTCAGTTCCATGGATGCTTGGACCTGATATATCAATTTAGTTCATATATCTCATATATTCTTTTCACCCAAAAAAATATTAGATATGGATCAAACTGATATAGCAAAACAACTCTGGCCCAAGAGCAGTAGCATATTAGCTAATCAATAAAACAATCGAACACTGTCTAATGACATCAAGACTAGTAAATTACTTCTGCAGTTTCAAAAAGAGTACTTGCAGTGATGGTAGGAACCAGCAGTGCAACTCATCAAGCATCGAGGGGACAACTGGATGGGGGGCATCAGCTTTTAAACAAACTTATTTGCTTCACACAGAAGCATGCTGCGGTGCTATGGGTACTTCTTGGCAAGCAAATCAAATGTCCAGGTATCCACCAAGCGCTATTTTATTTGCAGGTCTTCAGTGTTCAGGGGACAGATCAGGCAGAGTACACAGAGGCAGGCCTATGGTCCATGTGACCGCCCTGTATGGCTGTATCTATTAATAATAGTGCACAACCAAAGTTATTTAAAACGCTGGTCAAATTTATGTTTTCCAGCGGTAACCCTACAGTTTTTATATTTTTAACGAACATGCACAGTACTGCTGTCTACTGGTATTTGCATATTAGGTGTTTGCACAGTGAAATGCTGTCTAACTGGTATTTGAAAAAAAAAAAAAAAAAAAAAGGTGTTTGGAATCTGTCTGCGTGAAGCAAGATATATTTATTTGTTACCTAATCTCTCTCTGTTCAAAAAGGAATTCTAGGTTTGAGACAGCTCAAACTTTCTTCAATTTGATAAAATTTATAGAAAATAATATCAACATTTATGTCATCCAATAGATTTACTGTGAAAATAAATTCTATAATTAATGTAATGATAGTTATTTTGGGGTTTTTGTATAGATATGGTCAAATTTAATTTTGTTTAACTCCATGGGAAGCAAGAATTGTAATCTTTCGGGACAGAGAGAGAATTACCATGGACAGCAAAATAATACCCTATACACATTGATGTGGATTGATTGCATTCAGTTTAACAGAAAATAATTTCTTCAAATCAGAGGCTATTGTGAGAGGGTCATACATTGACAGTTCTCTGGATGACCTTGGCTCTTTTCTTGGGTCTTTGAGGGAGCTTGGATCCTTTGAAGACCAGGAAATCCTCTTCCTTTTCCCTGTTTGACAGGGTGACTGCAAACTTCGGCCAGATGGACCCCTCACTCCCTGACGAAGAGGCTTTCTTGTCATCTGGATAGGTCTGTGGAACTCCGTTGTTGTTGTTACCTCTACCAGGGCACTCCCTGTCTGGTGAAGCAACCGTTTGGATCCTGTTGTTCTGTTGTTGCCGTGCTGGCGATTTCATGATTGCAAACTCTTCTGAGTTCCTACAAAATCAGTAACAACATAGATTAGAAGGTATGCAGAGAAGAATGCTTGATCATCAGTTTTAATCTATCCAACAACAAAAAAACTTGCTGCTCTAAATCATACGTAAGACCTAGCAAAGAACAAACATGATAAAGAGAATGAAGGTGTTCACATGATGGAAAATTAAACGCATACAGGATATATTTCTACAAATTTGATTTAATGAGTTTTTCAGTTAACATAGAATGCATGAATTTTATTATTTTTAAATGAAGAAGAGACGTAATACTTCAGTTCAATCTTCTGGCAAGAAAGACGAAATGGTTTCATTTCAAAAATGAAAATTAAATGATAGATTTTTAACCCTCATGCAATTCATTTCAAAATATGATTAAATTCTTTCTGTCAAAAAAATATATGAATAAATTCTGAAATAGGCAGACTGCATAAATTCATGATTCACCTCCAATTCAGGGGAGAGGGGCAACATAGAAGACAAAAACTTCCACCTACTACCTATATCAACCCTTTGTGCTGTCGAGGCAACAAGCTATGAATTCAAGGAGGCAAAAGGAATAGCAATGAATAAGCAGGCCCTCACCATCCACTTATACGTGTGGTGGTAACTGATTCAAGATAAAATTGGTGTTTTCGAAATCCAAAATTAGTCAACAAAATATAGTTGATATGACGTGACTAGAGTCCAAAGATAGAAACAGATGAAGGCAAAGAACACTCAGCCATCAACATTTATCGTAATGCTGATAAGTCTTATTTTAAGAGAATACTGATAAGCTATTATTGACAGCAGTCTCGTAGTTTTTTTTTGCAATAGTTTCAGTGAAGCAAAATCACAAATCGGTTTGAGAAAACTGTACCAACAAAAGGTCAGGTAAGTCATGTGATGCTTAAATCAAAATGGCACATACTAAGCTAGAAATTCTGAAAATTCAGAGAATAACTCCAAATACAGATATTCAGCTGGATCGATAGAAGATGGAGATAAGGAGCCCTTGTCCTTAAACTCCAGACATCAATCTCACCTGGAATAAAAAGGAGAGGAGATAAGCCAAACAAGCTTCTAATTTCAGTGGTCTTTACTAAAATCAAGATTTCTGTTCTAAACACTACCTTCTCTTAGTCTTTTTTTTTTTTTTTTTTTGGAAGAAAAACAGGCACCATTTTAGCGATGGAAGTAAAAACCAACAGATACTGAATTCGGAAGGGACTACTCCATACCCTGGAGGAAGAGAATGCTGAACCAATCACCACCATAGGCCAACGGCCAACCATGCCAATTAGGCAATCATGCTTCAACAAAGCCAAAACAAAAAAAACATCCCTGCTTCGCCTAACATGCGGGCTCCTCTACCAGAAAACTAATAACTGACTTTGGTATTTTCAGCTCCTCAGGAAAAAGACAGACCACATCTTCGAATTCGATGTCCAGTTGTCCACCATTCATTCAAATTTTATCTCTATTGAAATCAAAACCAAACCAGATCAGCCAGCCCCTGCCTTTTCTTGTCGACGCCACGTGCCCAGGACGACATCACGTGACATCCAGTTGTTGCTTTGCAAAACAGCCCAAAAATGGGCATTAGTTTAACGAGTAGCCACACCAGAGCAAAGCAATCATGCAGAGACCCAGCCAGGCGGCACACGCAATGGAAAGCACATCGACACCACGAAGGAACGAACGATAAATAATTTTTTTTTTTTTTAAAAAAAAATACAGAGAAAGGCACAGACCTGAGAATGCGGTGGTGGGTGTGGCCGGTTGGGTGGTGCTGGGCGGCAGCGGCAGCTGCGGCCGCGGCGCGGCGCTGGGCCTTCTCGGCGGCCGCGGTGGCGGCGGCCTCGACGTCGCGGCGCTGCACCTTGACGCAGCGCAGGCGCTTCCGGTTGCCCCACTGTAAGAGCAGGTCGCGCTCCGCAGCGGTGCCGCCGCCGCGCGAGGAGCCCCGCGTCTGGTAGTGGTTCCTCGCCTCCTTCTCCATTTCGCGACGAACTGAAATTCCATGTAGAGGAACGGATGAAATGAAATGCTGGGAAAGTTTAGCTCGTATCAGGTCATCAAAAACAAAAAAAAAAAAAAAAAAATTCACAAAACCGGAGAAGTCATCTGCTTGATTGAATTTTCTGTATGGATTTGTGCAAAGCCACGCAAAGGAGAAGAAACTGAAAGGTAGGAGACTGATTAAGGGGAGGGGATGAGGAGCCATCGCCAAATCTCAAAAAAGTGATTCCATATGGGATGACCACTAAATTTCAAATCGTGAGATAAAACGGGATGACCACTAAATTCCAACTCGACTTTAACTGACTGATTCTTCATATGGTGAGCAGCTGGTTTTCTGATTGAACCCATGTCAGATCAGAAAAAGGCAAAAGGAAATCGAATTGGAGTGAAAATATAATTGAGCTCAATTTAACTCATTAGCTCAAGAGTCAAGAGTAAAATCGAAGAAAACAAGCACTCAATCAATGAAATGTAAAATCTGGACTCTTGAGTGTATTATACCGAATTTTGCGCTCTAGACAATACAGCAATCAGATGAAAATAAAGAGCGACAACAAATTGGGATAAGAACAGGAAAGACAAGAGCAACGAAGAGAACAACTTCCCTTGTAAAAGGGGGAAAGACTGAAATGTGCAGACTTACCAATTTGATGATAGAGAACGCCACAAAAAAAAAAAAGCAGGGGAGATCCGAACCACAACCAGCAAACAACCTAAACAACTCCAGACTCCGCTTCCTTCTGCGACCGAAGGGAATCGCAAATGAAGCGCGGTCAATTGGTAAAGATCGTTAGGCAAATCGTTCGATCCGATTCAGTAAACTCCCAACCAAGTCCAAATCACGGGAATCGCAAGCAAAGCAGCTCAGATTGCGCTTGATCGCAGCGCAAACTGATTCAAGTCACGCCGAAATGCAGCTCCCGGAGAATCGAATTCAAATAATCCACTTGAGATATCCCCGCGCTTCATTTGGGATCCCGAAACACAGAGCCAGAGGAATCCCTGCACAGGAAGGAAGAGAGCTGAAAGTGGGAGAGAATCCAATCCCAGCAAGAAAAAGGGGACGACGGATCGTTCAGATCAAATAACCACCCGTGAAGAACCTTACACATCGAGAATTCAAACAAATCACGAAATCCAAATTTGTGAACCTCCAAACTCCGGGCATCCCCGCCAAAATTACAGCTGCAAACAGCAACGATCGAGGAAAAGAGCAAAGGAACCGCAGTTTAGCGGACTGGGAAGAGCAGCACCTACCTTGAAATACTCTTTGCCCAATTCACCTTCCAGCTCTATCTGTCAATCCTCCTCCGCTTCTCTTCTCTTCTCCTCGAGAAGAAGACAGATCAAGCAGAGGAACGGATTCTTCCTTCAAGGCAGAGGTAAACGGAAGCAGAGGAAATTCCGGACGCCCCTCTGTGCCCCAGAGTTCCTCCCTCCCTCCCCTTCCTTCCTCTCTGGATGCCAGGTGAGGCGGAAGAGGAAGAAGAAGAAACACCTTGGCATTTTTTATATGCCTTCTCCCCCCGCTCCGCTCGCGCACACCAGAACCGGATCCTATCGCCGCTGCACCGTGTCACTCTTCTTCCCTGCTAACCTGCTGAGCGACTTTGGTGGGCCTTCGATCGGGCCGGTGTCCAGTGGGCCAGCCCAATTACAAGCTAAAAAGACATTAGCCGCGGCCCAAATTTTCAATGAACCGTAAGGCAAAATTGAAACGTTACTGCTACGATACGATCCTTGCTGGTTTATTTTATATTGTTTTATTACATTTTTATATCGAGTACGAGAGCTAATCCCTTAAACCGGCTGCCTGTTTCTATTGATATAAATATAAAAAGAAAATAAAAACAAATAACCCTAAGACTAAGAGGCTATCTACAGTAAAAAAAAAAAGGAGAAATAATGTCAGAACAATTGTGTAAGTGGATAGAGAGACCTTCTGAAGACACATAGCTATAATAAGTGCTACATATATAGGGTTCTTATAGATTAAATGAGAAGACATTTACATCTCTTAAATTACATATAGGGTTGTAGAGTATCATATAATTTCTTTAAAACATGAAAAAAAAACAGTCTCTTTTAAAGTTTTTATCCTTATTCAGAAAAGTGACATCTGCATTCCGAAACCAGTAGCATGACATGTACAACACAGTATTCTTTCGTTTAACATGCCCTTATGATTGCGCGCTTCCCAGACAAGATTATTTCTATCCATGCATCTTCATCAGCACCATTCAAGATGATGCAAGTGAACTGCGCTTTAGATAGAAGAGATGAAGGGGATGTTTGGTAAAAAAGAGTCATAGGACTTTTTAGTCCCAAGGGACTTTTAAAAAAATCCTCTAAGAGTCTTCTTTAATAGAGGAAAAGTCCCTCCCCCCTGTTTGGTTTTCGGTCCCCTGGGACAACAGCCCCGAAGAAAGAGAGTTCAAAGTCATGTAGTCTAAAAAATGATGCAATGTCCACTGTTCAAGATTGGTGTTTTCTTAGAACAACTTTTTTTGTTCGTCCAGACTAGTAGAAACCCATTCTTCAACATATGAAGTGCAATGGGATTTTACACCCAATGTACAGGTAGTTCATTGATAACTTTGATCGCTGAATGAGAGGTTGGAAATTGAACAGGATATAAGGTGGTCTTATCAATTCTTTTGTTTAAGGTGGTATTATCAATACTTTGATTTATTAGGCTGCTGTAAACTCATAATTCAAACTTGTTTGGTATCGCTAAGCTGAGGAGTCCAGCTATTGAGAATATACCAACATTCGTTCAAAACAATGCCAGCAGTCAGTTACCAGTACAAGTGAAGTTCAATGTCAAAGACATCCTTCAATACAATAAGTTCCGCAGAAACCATGCATATATTCCCCTTGTCATCACTGACTAAACTTATAAGAAAATGGGACAAACTTGGCAATGTGTACAAACAAATCGCATAGAGAGAGGATAAACAAGAGAGCACATGCATGACAAGATCAGCAACAAGTTCCAGTGCTCCATAGCAACTAAATAATAACATGCTTATATCATTTATTAAATTGGGGGCACTAGTATGCATAAATTAATTAAATTAATTTATCAGATTGGGAGCACCATTATGCATATATAACTTACCCATTCTAACTAACACATATTGGAGATTACTCCACAACTAATTGAATGGGAGTTGCTGAGCACAGAACATCATTATTAGCAATCAGCTCAAGGATGTTATTATTAGCAATCCTTCAATCTTGTTCTTGGTCATCCTCATCCTTTTACAAGCTCATATAGTGGCTACTTTGTTCGACAATATCTTCAAAGTCCATGGTTTCCGGCTGCAATTTTCACAGCTAGTTACAGAGCATTTTTTTAGAGCTAATAATTACAGAACATTACCAGCACCCTTAGATTTATCTGTTCTCTGCCTTGAAGGTACCTCTGCAAATGGGATCAGCCCACCATCTTCAATCTGGTGGCAAAGCAGAAAGAGTTAACTAGTGCCTTGAGAATTACTTCCACAGCAAGACATTTACATGGACACAAGAAATGGTTCCCTTGGCTAGTTATGGCTAAATGATGGTACAAGATAATTTACCATACAGCTATCAAGATGACACCATTTCAGGCAGTACCACCCTCCACAAGTCAATGAGTTTTGACTCCTGCAAACGTCTCTGACGATGCCAAGGCTGCTATGAAGGAAAAAAACAAATTATACTCAAACCTCTGAAAAACACTCTTCGGCAAGCTCATGATATGGTGAGGCACTTTTCTGATAGGAACAGATCTAAGATTTTTTCAAGGCAGAAATGGTTTATCTTAAAATGCAGCCTTAACATAAGCATGCACTAGGATTCTTGGGAACTGTTGAAATTATCTCACTATCACGTCACGGCCATTTAAAATGCTCTCAGATTACGGATGGTGGGTTGAACCCATTTGGACTTATCTGTCCTCTGCCTTGAAGGTGTCTCTCCAAATGGGTTCAACCCACCATCCGTAATCTGGTGACAAAACATAAAGAGCTAACCAGTGCCTTCAGAATTACTTGCACTGCATGACATTACATGAACATAAGAAATGGTTCCCTTGGGGCTGAAAGGTGGTATAACACAATTTACCATACCACTATCAAGATGACAACATTCAGGCAGTACCACCCTCCACTAGTCAATGGGTTTGACTCCCTGCAAACGTCTCTGACAATACCAAGTCTACTCTGAACGAAAAACAAACTATGCTTAAATCTCTGAAAGACACTCTTTGGTAAGCTCACGGTATGGTGAAGCACTTTCTTGATAGGAACAGATCTAAGAATTTGTCATGGCAGCCATGGTTTTACCTTTTTTTGAAAGAAAAGAAATGGTTTTACCTTACCATAAGCATTGCTCTGGGCTTCTTAGGAACTGTTGAAATCACTATCACGGTCCATTCAAAATCCTCTCAGAATCAGTAATCTTACTTATAAGCTCTTGCTTCCTGAAAAAATGATTGATACCACTTGAAGGATATGTAACGTTAAGCCAATAGAAACACCTTAGCTCCCATGACGTGCCCAGTACCAAATTACCTCTTGTGGACGCAGAAGGCCAAATTAGAACTCAACCGGTTGAACTTGCTGCAACATAGAGATTTTACAACAGAAGGCAGAACCTACAGAGTTACAGTGTGCAAAATTCCTCATTGACCTTTCTCGAATAGGTAGGGGAATTGTGTGTCTTTGTATTATGAAGAATATAAAGGGGTAATAACACCACAAACCTCAGAATTGAATCGTGCTCACCATTCCAGAAATGAAAAAACACCAGGCTAGGGAGACAGGTTTTGTAGGCCAACAATCTGCAACAATCCAAACCAAAATTGCCAAGCAAACACAGCCACAGGAGATCATCCTCCTGGTCACATAGAGGGCAACGGGTAGAATGTTGAAATCCACGGCGAGCAAGGTGGTCTTCCTTCCAACATTAATTTTGTGAAATTAACCACATGAAAAAGATTTTCATAGGTGGACTTTGCTAAGCATTCAACTGAGGCAGATATGCATAAAAATTGTTTATCCTCCATTCCAGCCAGGCTGCAAGCCTACAACACAATTTACGATAATAGGTACCAAAATTCAGTAGGTACCAAAATTCAGCAAGAACATTAACTGAAATTACCCCTGTAGATCATTAATCCATGTGAGAGCACCTCAGCAACAGTACATTTATTAGCATGGTGTTTAGGGACCAGAGCAAAAAGATGTGGAGCAAGATCAATGATCCTATGCCCATGCAATCATCTTTCCCAAAGAGAGTATGCACACCATGACCTACCTCTGTGGCCATTGCCATGGAAAACGAATGAAGACAGTGCTGCACTTGGAGAATGGATAGGGAAAGCAGACCAAGGTAGGTTGACTTCCATTTTGAAGCCACAACCATCTCATCCAAAGTGCCCATCTCATGTCCTGCAGGTCTGAAATGCCAAGGCAATCAAGCTCAGGCAGGTGACAAGCAGTGACCCAAGACATTGTCCTCCCTTAGCATCTCTTCTGACTCTCCACAAAAATCCCCAAAAGATTTTGTCAATATCCTTGATAGCCTATGAGGGGAGATCAGCACAAACTGAACTAAAAACATTTTCCTGCCTGCCCAAGTGATTACTGATTAGATCAGCTTTCCATCCTGGGAGGTGATCTGCACATATGATGCAAAACTGAACTAAAAGCTAAATTTCATATCTTTCTTCACATAGCAGAGACTAGAACTGACTAGAAATTGCAAAATGTCTAATTATCCATATGAAACATAAGCTGCAAAACAATAGGGAAGGCAGTCAGACTAACATGTGCAGTAGTGATCAGAAAATTCATCTGCTACAACATAGTGTAGTATACAAAAAGTGGATCGACTGAGTAGCAAGAGGCTTATGTATTACATCATTGGGAGCACAATTATGCTCCAGAACTACTTGAAACAGGTCTATGTATTACAACACAGCAGTGATCACTCCAGAACTACTTGAAACAGGTCTATAAATTACATTGAATAAGACTGGGAGAATAATTTATGCATAGATAATTTATGCATTTTATTCAACTCGCCAAATGCTGCAGATTACTGCAGAATTATTTGAATGGGTGTTGCTGTGCAAGGGAAATTATCAGCAATCCGGTTCAGTAATTTGACTTTCTCCTCTTTCGTCCCACTCATATCGTTGTGTCACTATGGCCCAGTCCCAACGCCCCATGTCCTGAACATGCCCTTTATTGTACAAAGAAACAAGTTGCAGCGATGTCGATACTTCTGTAACAAAGTTAACAAAGTAAATCTGTCTTTCTGTTCCCTCAAAACCAACCATTACCAACTCCTTAAGCTGATTATGGCAGAAGTTAGGGGATTGCCATGCAATGTCATCACAAGGATCCTCTTCCCAAGGGCTAATATGGATGTGAAGGCTCTCAAGACATGGTGCCGCCTCGATGAGGAGGCGGGGCCAAGAGACATCCCAGGATGAAGGCACATCAGCAATCAGGAGCCTCCTGACTTTAGGTAACAACAGCGCTGGGCTCCATGGCTTAAACCATCTATCATATCCAGTGAAGCGGACGACGAGATTGGTTATTCCAAAGCTACCTCCAAGATATCGATCGAGGTCCCAATCTGGTGTAAAGCGAACGGTACGGCTTTTTGTGTAGCCATAGCGCATGGTAAGACTGAAATGTCTGAGGTATGGGAAGGAGCTCAGCCTGTAAACCACTGTAGTGCGAACAATAGCCATGCGCTCAAGCATTGGGAGTGTGTGCAGCTTGAACCATCCATATGAGCAATCCTCGATGATAAGCTGCTTGATCTCAGATCTAGGAGCATCGATAACTACAATGCCTTCGAAGTCGAGCTTGCAGGACTTGAGATGCAATGATTGTAGCTGAGGGCACAAGGTGAAAATAGATTCATAGGCTGAGGTTGGAGTGGACTCGGGCAAGTCTTGCAAAATCAGACTAGTGAGTGCATGGAAGCCCTTCAATGGCGGAAAATAGCAGGCTGTGAGCTTCAAACTTGTCAGTCGGGACATGTGCGGATTATTGCAGAGACCATGGTGAAAGAAACTGTGAGCATCACGTCGCCGGTACATACTCTGAGCTGAAACCTCCAGATCCTCTACTCCCCATGAATCAACAGCCTTGGTTATCAATCGATTGATGCTGCTTGAACACTGGGTAGCAAAGAACTCAAGCCTGAGCTTGCGGACACCCCGGAGACCTAAAGCACCTCTGTCGTGATCATCATCCGCGTCAAGGAAGTTTTCGATGGACGCGACCATAGCGCGCATGGCACGGCGCTGATAACGCTCGATCCTGGAGCAACTCGCCTTGAGATTGACTCCGAGACCATAAACATAACGACCGCCTTCGCGGTGGGCGTGAATGCAACGGTGGTACCGCGGCGGGAGTATGTCACTGACCTTGAAATCAAGGGAGTCGAGACCACGGGGGAGGCAGGCCCAGCGCTTCGAGAGGGTCGCAGTGGCTAGCACAGTGCGGGTGTCGAGGCGGCGCAAGATGAGGAGTAGTAGGTCGTCGGTGAGGGCGCTGAGGCGGTCGTCATCACTGCAGGACGCGCGCCGCCGGCACCAAGCCTTTCTAAAAATGGCAGAGCTGAGTCGACGGCGGCGAATCGGGCGGGAAGCAGCGGTGGCGCGCTTATCTGGTGGCCCGGGCTTGCGGTTGCTGCGGCTAAATGGAGGCACCCGCATCAGAAAGTATGGCGCGGGTGGGTGAAGGCGATTGGCGGTGGAAGGGGTGACCGGCGACGGACAGCGGTGGTCGCCGGTCGGGGATAAGACAGTGGAAGGCGGATCCCGCAGGTGAGGTGATCCAGAGGCGATAGCAATAGCGGAGACGATGTCACGCGATTTGGGGAAGATATGAAGCGGCTGCGGGCAAATATAGACACGGGATTGGCGGCCGCCGGCGGATTCCGATCCGGAACAACTTTGCAAGCGGGGTAGAAGGGGATTGATTTCCCCCTCGCGCCACCCACCGCCGGAGGGTGCTGAGCCTCGGAATTAAATGGAGCGGCATCGACTCCACGTCCACGTGGACTTTGCCCTCCGGCGGATAGCAGATTAATTAGGAGTAACAAACACAAGGAGTATATATCACAGTAAACTAGGGTAATCTAAACTACCAGCGCAAACATGTAACAGATGAGGACAGCCATATCTAATTACTGGTGGAGTAATTAGTTTATCAACAGCAATCAATATGTTCATCAATTCAGCTACATTTATTGCTGCAATGACCTGCCTAAGAACGCTGACATGGAGGTTAAAAGCCATTTAAGCTTTCCAGACTATCCAAGCTACGACTATCTAAGCAAAGAATAGTGCAGCAAGACCGCTCTACATTGATTTTTTTCTTCCCTTGCTGATCATCAATTGACTAAGGGTCTTCAGGGTCAAAGTCCGAGTCATTCGGATCAGATTTATACATGCTATCGTCTGACTTCTCTGAATCCGTTGGACTCAATGGTTGTGGCGAGTTAGGTGCAGGGGGTGGTAGAGCTTGAACCGGCACACGGCGGGTGCGCGGTGCTGTCCTTCCAAATCGCAGCAGCGGTGATGAAACTTTATAGACATCCTCAAGTTGCATAGCCTCTGTATAGTTAGTATCAAGGGTTTGCAATGTCACTTCAGCATCCTCCTGTAAATGCAAAAAAAAAAAAAAAAAAACGAAGAAAGATTAACTAATTTTATTAAATAGAGTGGCCCAAGCCAAATTTATCTAAATGCAAAATTAGTGTCCTACCCCGTCAAACTGAAACCGTACTTCTGCACTAGTGTTCCAAACAGTAATCATTTGCTTCAGCTTCCTCATCAATTTGGGAAAAAAGATCACCAAATTTTTTGCTTCCAAAGCTTTCTCTTCATTTGCTTCAAAGATGCCACTCTTTAGTGATTGTATCTTTTGATTTGCACCCTTCAGAATTATGATTCTATTCACAATATCTTGGCGTTGTGAAACTAGTCTTTTTGCATGGGAAATAGCTTTTCTTACATCCATAAGAGCCATAAGAGGGTCAGAACCTACAAATAAAAGGAATATATCGAATCAACTAAAGCTAGCTAACAGTTCTTTTAGAAGTTTATTGCTATAATAATAGATTATATATTTACCGGTGACACAATCGTACTCCAGATGCGTTACTTCATAGAGCCTTTTCAATTTTTCCATTTTCCTTGATACGAGATGATCAGCATGCTGTTTAAGTTTGCTGAGCTCATTTTCCACCTGCAGCCGAAATGTTGTATCGGTTAGGTATCACTATGAAGACAATGAAATTTCCAGAAAGCGATGAATTATAATTCCTGGACGTGACGTGCAAGAAGTCCATGAACCACAATCACAGATATTTTTTTGTCAAACACATAGAAACTCAGAGGTCACGTAAATACCAAATTAGTTGTTATAGCCAATACAATACAAAGCCCTTTTTTTTTCAAACATACAAAAACTCAGAGTTTCTGACACCAAGTTTAAACTACCAGTTATGACACAAAGTTTAAACTAGATCACATTATGTTTGGATGCCCCGTCAGCAAGCAGTTCTGGGAAGGGCTGCAAACGACTTATGTTCTGCACTATGAAGTTACCTTCACACAATCCAGCCCCCAGCGGGTATATCATCAAACAAGTTCAGTGCCTTCATAGCCCTGGCGTGCTGGAATCTATGAAAGGCAAGGAACGCTGCGGTGTTCAGGAACGAACGGCTCACAGTTGGCCAGGTTTACAGAAACTGTAAGGACGCAGCTGAGCAATGGAGAACTCGCTTCCCAACCAAAAAGAAACTTTGTTGACCATGGTGCCAAGCCCTTCAAATGGCGATTGACATAAAACTCCTGCGACTTTTATAATTACCAATCACTAACTTTGTGATGCTGTAATCAGTTCCCCTTTGTAAATTGTAACTCTTTTATCAGATACGGGCCATTTGGGGCCATCATATTATAAACAGCCCCCACCCCCGAGTAAATCACGGAGGGAGCAAGCATGGCAACTATAGGAAGAACATAAGTGGTGTCCCCCTCAGCCCCCTCTACTACTTGCATTTTATGTGACCATGAACTTTAGCCATAGTTGGTGTCTATCTTTTAAAAACATTTGTTATTTACACTGGTCTGTGACATATGTTTTCTGGGCAGGGGCAATAATAGGAAGTAACAGGGTAAATAAGCACATGTGCACAGCCGCACAAAAAAAAACACTTCAGATGGCAAGAACTGACGACATAAACCAACATTACACACTTACCAACCTGTATGTAATGTGTTTGTAAACTAAACATTGTGCAGTTATGCCGCAGCATATACAGATTGTATAGATTTAGGCAAACAACATGAGGCCATTCTTTATATAGCTTTGGATTTTATAGCCTTTATTCAGAATTTAAATTCACTTTGCACTAATGAAAAAGATGCACCACATGTTTTGTGCTTACGTAAGTAAATTGATTCTCTCTTTTCCTTTCATATGCCAATTTTCAAGGAATTCCAGTATCCTAAAATCTATTGTTGCATTGAAAGGATACAGGAATATAAAGAACAGTTAATCCTATCGCAATGTATGTAAATGTGTTTACGAACTTACAGTATTTATAAATGCCAAGGACAAGCTGTTTCGTTCTTTAATTTCATCGACAGAATCCAAGTCAATGAAGTGGAACAAACTGATTAGATCCTGCTGATCATTGACAGATGTGGGCAGTGTTTTCCAATACAATAAAATCGAGGAGCCCATCTCTTTAACCTGAAACAAAAAGGAAAATTCAATTCAAAATACATTATGAATAGAAAGCTTGATGTCAACTTTTTTTATATCATAATATTCTACTATATAGTTCTGATATGGAAACAAAAAAAAAAATCTCAAAGCCTTTCTGCTTTCCCATCCCGATTTGTATCTCTAAGATCACTGAGATATGGGGAAAAGAAAGCTAAATATAATGCTGATAAATAGGGTGCCAAAGAAAACAGTATTGAGATATTTCACAGAATAGCTAATGGGGAAAAGGTAACATTGAAGGAGATCTTTTGATTGCTGAGCATGCTACCGAATATTACAAAAACCTGTTTGGCCTAACCAAAAATACCTACTGTCCCTGATTATTGGGGCCCTTCCAAGAAAATCTCTAACTCTAAAAATAAAGAATTAGTTAGATCTTTTTCCTTAGAGGGAATCAAAGAAATTGTTTCTCCTTGGAAAAGAACACTGCCCCTGGACTTTAATGAGATGTTTAAGGAGTTTCATGATCAAAAGCAGGATATTCGGAGATTCAACTATGGAGTGATCACCATTTTGCCCAGAATCAAGAATGCTAATAAAAATTCAGCAATAAACCCATTTGTCTTCTGAATGTCATTTATAAGATCTTCACCAAAACACTTATGCTTAGGTTAGAGAAAGTAATGACAAAACTTATTAATAAATGTCAATATGGTTTTATCAAGAAAAACCGTTATGGATGGGCAAGAAACATGCAGTGAGCTGGGTAAGCAGTTGCAAAGTGCACATTTGGGTGATAGTCTTTTCCATCCATGGTGTTGTGCTTGTGCTAGCGTTCTTTGGCTTGTAATAAGAAGTGAGAGCTGGTGCTTTGGTGTGGTAGTTACCGCCTCATCTGAACCCTGGGCATTCAGTGAGGATGGTGGTAGTCGGTTTTGGGGTAAGAACGGTTTAAATTTCACAAACTTTTGTAATTCTGTTGTTCATGAGTAAGAAATTCAATTTGTCCATAGTGGAGAAAAAATCAAAAGACAAAACCAAAAGGACAACATAATTTCAATACATATGATTAAAAACCTCAATGCCATTAAAAAACAACATACCTGGTTGAACCTTTGTGACTTGAGTTCTGAAAGTCTTCTTACATAACTACTCAAACGGTTAATTGTTGACTCATCAAGCAGTTGGCTAATTAAAATCCACTCATTTGGGTCAGCCATTGAATTGACAATCTCTTGAAGTGTTTGTTTGAGATCAATCCCAAGAACCTCGCACAAATTTTTCAGCTGAGAAACTTCAATCTGCAATTTGTAGGATGTAGAGAAACTTTTATGGTTATGGGGGACAAAAAAAAAGAGATGAATAGACAAACAGATGGATTTGAAAGTATGCAGATAAATTCAAGTGATATAAAAAACCCTTCAAAAACAGTTTCCATTAAACAGATCACATAAGACACAAGGGCAGCCAAGCTGCAACCGGTATAGCTCAACAAAAGCATATTCATATGTAACATAAAACCTACACATCACCTACCCTGGACATTTTAAGTCAACTGCAATGTAATTGTTTCTCAGCAGCGTCTATTCCAAAAGGATACAGAGATTTCAAAAGAAGATAGGAGATAAAACAAGAAGGACGAAGATTTTTATATAGAATCTAGAATTCCAATACAAACAGCATAGGTGTCCAAAAAAAATTTAACTAAGTTGCAAAATTAATGCAATGATATGCAGCTCTCCTGCATATACAAGTAGCATTTAGAGTGTAAAAATATAAAGCAGACTAACCACTGATATCCTAAATGGTAAATGGTAAACGATCAGCAAGGTCCCATGAAAATGATACCCTCCATTCCAAATTATAAGTCGATTTTTTTAAAAAGATGGGAACCTTTTTTTTTGTGCGTCCATTTTGTTATGCATCTAGATACCGTGGAGGGCGTTGCAAATCAGAGAGGAGGCGAATAAACCCTAGCCACAAGGGAGATGGGGGAAAGAAGACGCGATTACATTACCGTGGGAATACCTCCACCGGAGGGGGATGCTCGGAGGAGCCCGCAGCCTTAAGGCCCTTGACATCATCTTATACACTTGGAATACCGCTGCCAGTGCATAGAACACCGGGTCGGCACCCACAGGGAATTCTTGCTCGTCTTCCCGGCACCACCGGAAAATTGCCGCGGTGATCCACTCCGGGTTGACGAGAAATTTGTCGTTGTCCCGCGCCCACTGCGCCTTCTGGGTCCCCGGATCCACCGCAACGACATGGGTGACCGTTTGGTCGGCGTTTTCCTGCACGCAGCGCCAAGCCGCTCGGCCAACTTCCACAGGCTGGTGTCGTTTGGGGAGTCCTCTATAGGTTGCTGCAGATAGCTGAACGTCACCGTGCACCCGCGCAGCACCTGGCCCCGCAACTCCGTGATCACCTCCCTGACGTCCGCGCGGGAGCCATCAAAGAAGGCGCGGTGGACGCGCTTCAGGACGCCCAGCGCCACGGCCAGCGAGCCGCCTTGCTCCCCTTCCTCGTCGGAATCCTCTTCCGCCAGGAAGGGAAGGGCTTGTCCAAGTGGGACTTGCGGCAGGTGGAGGCGAAGTAGCGGTACTGGTCCGTGAGGATGAGGTTGTCCTGGTGGCGCGGCCAGGCAAGGTCCGTGTTGTCGAGCGCGTCGAGGATCACCGCCACGACGGGATCGGCGCCCGGGATGACGTCGAGGCTCTTCGTGTCCCCCTGTGTCGACTCGTCCCTTGACACGACTCTGCCACCGAAGTAGATGCCGTTCGGGTCCAGCAGGTCGATGGCCGCCTTCGCGTAGACCTGATTCCCCATGGTATGGACGTGCATCTCGAACATGGAGCTCGCCTGCTTCAGGAAGCTTCGCACGAACGGGCGCAGCTTGGTGAGCATACCAGGCTTGTCTAGCCGGAAGATGTCCAAGTCGACTTTGTCGCCGGTGTCGCGCGTGAGCCCGAGAAAACGTTCGGCCTCGGACAAGTCGTCGAGCCTCGTCGAGTTGAGCAGCGTGCCGTCCAGGTCCAGTACGAGGATTAGTTTCCTCTCGCGGAGCAAGGTCGCCATGTCGGACGCGCCCGCGGTGCTCGTCGCCGCCGCACAACCTGGGTGCGCCTGGGCCCGGTCGATGTTCGGGACCATGACCCCGGAGGCGCTTCCTCCCGCGTCCTCCTCCGTCACCCCGCACCGGTTGCTGAGATCCAGGACGGTCTCAGGGTGTGCACGGCAGCGCGCGAGGGCGTTGCCTTCTTCCTTCATCGTCTCGTGCCCAACGGCGACTGCGAGAGCACCCCCTTCCGTGTCCTCCTCCTTCACCCCGCACAGGAAGCAGAGCCCGCCGACGAACCGAGGATGCGGGGGGCAGCGCGGGGCGTCTTCGTCCTTAACTCCTCTCTTCACTCGCTTCCTCTCGCTCATGGCGGCAGCGGTGTGATTGTCCCGGCGAGCGGTGGTCGAGGAGGTGGTCGGTGAGCGCTGGGAGCCTGGGAGGTGCCGCGGTGGCAAACGAAAATGGGTGCGGGTTATTTGTCTTTTTTTTTTTTGGATTGCAAATTGGGTGCGGGTTGGGGGAACTTGAGGCCGGCCGCCTGGTTTTGTAACCGCCCATCTGCTGATCTGCTGGCGTGGAACGGTTGAGGCCCAATTCAAAGCAGCCCAGCGGCCCACTACGACCCGTTCCGTTTTCCACAACGCCGCCACCAGCTCGCAGCTCCAGCAAACGGATCGTCGCCGTCGCAGACTCGCAGCCACCTCCCTGCCCCGCGCGTGCGCCGCCTCTCGCCTGTGCTCCTCTCAGGCTTCGACGACTCCTCGAGTTTGTCGCAGTCGCCTGAGGTAGCTTCTCGCTGATGGTGGCGGGAGTATGTCACTGACCTTGAAATCAAGGGAGTCGAGGCCACGGGGGAGGCAGGCACCGTGCGGGTGTCGAGGCGGCGCAAGATGAGGAGAAGTATGTCGTAGATGAGCGCGCTGAGGCGGTCGTCGTTGCAGGATGCGCGCCGCCGGCACCAACCCTTTCTAGAAATGGCAGAGCTGAGCCGACGACGGTGAATCGGGCGGGCAGCGGCGGTGGCGCGCTTATCTGGTGGCCCGGGCTTGCGGGTGCGGGGCGCCCGCATCAGAAATTATGGCACGCGCCGCCCGACCGCGGGTGAAGACGATTGGTGGTGGTGGGCCTGGTGGCAGGGGTGACCGGCGATGGAGTATGTGGGTTGGATTTTAGCTGCAACTGCAAGGCAGCCGCGGTGGCTGTGGTGTTAGGGGTGAAGACTGGGCAGGATCCTGGGATAAGGCAGTGGAGGGCATAAGACTGCGGCAGATGATGGTCGCAAAAGCGGATCCCGTTGGCGATCTCACTCTCAGCGGCGACGGCAGCAGGAGAAGATGAAGGAGCGGGCTCGAAGATGAAGCGGCCTCGACGACAGCAGGAGAAGACACAGGGAAGTGTACAGCAGATAGGAGACGGAATTGTTCGGAACTTGTTGGAGTTTGAGGGTCAAAATCTAATCGATGTACCATGTTCTTTTAAAAAACAAACAAACATGAATTTCATTACTTATCGGACTCGGCAGAATCATTCGTTACCAAATCCTCAACCAAGTGAGGTACATCATCCCAAGTGATTGACATATCACTTGAACATTTAGGGGGTTTTTTGGTTGAAAAAGTTCTAGAACTTTTTGTCTCTTTAATTTTTTTTGGGTTCTATGGATTTTTTCAAGTTTGGAAGGATTTTTTCACGTCAACTAAACAATCCCTTAACATATGCCAAAACATAATGGCATGCCGCTTTATTACATGAATATGGGCACATACACACTTTGTTATAAGCAAATTCTCGTCATCAACAAATGCCCGGAGTTCAGTAGTAATGCCACTCATATAGCTGATAGGTGATAGACATCATCCTCTAGGGTCGCTTTCACAAGAGAGGCGAGAGAGAGAGAAAAAGGCGTCACCGTGAAGGCATTATGTAAAATTGTTCTTTACCTACACCTGTGGATTGCGCCCAAACCGACAAGGTCGATCGGGCCACAATTAACCTTCAAAATCCCTTGTCGTCGGTTTGGTCCATTTTGGACTTTCCACGGAAATCCACGTAATAGAGTTGTACGCCACAACCTAGCTGTGCCGTTGCCAAGAAAAAGCATAGGTGGCCACCTTCGGCGCCGCCACCCCTAGCAAAATTGCAGGTTGTGTGAAGAAATGCCAGCACGGTGCCGAAGCTAAATTGCAGCGTAGCATTAGGGGGAAGTGCACGGTCCACCGGCGCGTTGTAGGCCTTGAACACGGCCTGGGGGTCTCGGGATCCACGATCTCGTGGTTCCTCCATCCGTCAACACGATCTCGTGGCTTTGGGCAACTCATGGTTGCTCGTGGTTACAACAGCTACGACGCGGAGCCGATCGTGAAGGCAATGAGCCGTGCAGCAGGCAAACAACGAGCCGTCGGCGGAGGCAAATCTGCATCTCACTCTAATCCCTACGATGGCGACCTTGTCCACGTGGGCGATGGATCCGAGGAGGGGCTGACCCAGGCTTCCGTGAGCCCTGGGCCAAGTTTTTCCCAGTCTCTACTCCTCTGGACATCCTAGTTGTACCACTGCCGTGAAAGCATTATGTAAAAATTGTTCTTTACCTACACCTGCAGTCCGTCCAAACCGTTTTTGGATCGGAAGAAGCCTCACCACAATTATAACCTTCAAAATCCCTTGTCGAGGTTTGGTCCATTTGGAAGTCCTCAACAACAACGGAAATCTAGTAATGGAAATGGACCCCACAGGGGACCAAGCAGTGCCAAGAAAAAGCAGTGGCCCCTTCAAAAGCACCCTAGCATAACTAGCATCTGCAGTTGTGCTGTGAAGAAAACAAGCACTTGGGCGCCGTCCAAATAAAATCGATCATTTCTCCGGCTCTCTCTCCCAAACAGTGGTGGCTGATAGAGGCACTAATGTCGGGCTTGATGCGCGCGAAATAGAGTGCTACCTTTGTGATCAAGACCCGAGACCATCGACCACATCATCACCGGCGGCTCCTTCTCCGGACACATCGGTGGACCATCTGGCGGCGACGCTTGGGGTTGACGCCTCCTCCCTTCGGTGGGGGATCCATCGTCGACCGGGTGGGAGCGGTGGAGACGGAATAAAGGAGGAAAGGAAGGGCGCAGAATTACCCTCTTCGCCCTAGTGGCATGGGAGCTTTGGAAAGAGAGAAATCTCATCTATTCTTGAGAAAGCGGCCAATAAATAAATAAATTCATCGCCAAGATTAAGCAGATCGCCAACCTATGGATAGAGGCGGGGGGCGCGCCACCTAGGAGAATTAGCAAGCAGTAATCGCCATGTGTAAAACGACAAGGGAGGCAATGCCTATTGTAAATCTTACCCTTCCAAAACGCCGGTCTCCCGCGGTGTAAAAACTCTTCTTCTTAAATACAAAGATGCTAAAATCTTTTTGCGTATTCGAGAAAAAAAAAAACTAAATTGCGCCGTCCAAATGAAATAATCATGCATTCTCCTTTCTCTCCCAAACTTGCAGACATACGTACAGTTCACTGCGGCAAACAGTGGTGGCTGATAGTAGTACCAACAAAACAATTTTCAATGAGTTGTTCAAGCACCGTAGCAACTAATTTCGTCGCTCCTCGTTTTCTTGGTTGCGCTCAAAGTCAGCAGCACCGGTTGCAGTGTTTAGAGCAGCTCCCAAATCTCTCTCTCCCCCTCCCTTTTTAGCTTCACTCTTGGCAACACACTGCAGAAGGCCTTAGGCCACCAGTGCAGCCCACTTCCAAGGCCGGTCTTCTTCTTCCCTCTTCTCTAAATTTGTTTTCTTCATCCCGCCAGAGCCAAAGCAACAATATCTTAGTTGCGTTTTAGGCTCCATTTTCAGAACGAGTACCATCATTTCCGGACGTATGAGGGACGTGGATCAAAGAACATGGCGCGATATTGGAATATTGTATTAGAAATTTTTTACAGGGTGGGAACGTAATTATTCTCAAATCAAGGCTGTATGTTTCGCTGTTAGTCTCCCATAATTCCACCTAATATTATATGAGTGTTTTAATTATATGATTCTTCCCTTAGCTTATCCAGTTTTTTTTACAGGATATCTCGTACATTTAGTGAATCAATTATGACTTTTGCTATTCATCTATTTAACAAATTTCTATGGAATTAAATATGTGTACAGAATTCAACAGAATTGACCACATAAAGTCTGTCGACAAAAAATTTGACACTCCATTTAATTTTTTTCTAAGAAACTCTCAACGCAGGGTATCTTATATTTTTTATTAGTTAAGCCTCTAGTTAATTGTTAGCTAGCTTGCTGACCAACCGATCTAGATTAAATTTTAGACTTTTAAGTCCCCAGATTTAAAACATAAGTTTACACACACACTATTCCTCCGAGACTTGCTAAAATTTAGGTTACTTGTAGCTTCCCTTTCGAGCTTTAGTTCGTTGCAACTTGTGTAGGTATAATTTGTAATTTTTTGTACGATAATAAAATGAAGTTGTTACAAAAAAAATTATAGACCTGACAAAACTTTACATGTGTTGGGCACGAAGACAATTAACAAAATATAATGGTTTCTATATAGTCAAATAAGGACTAAAACTTAATATGTGTTATATTAGTTGTCTTTTGAAAAAATCTAAACTACATAATGTTAGTCTTGCACCTGAAATTGGATAAATTAGGGAATAATTGAGACGTTGCTAAAATATACATACCATAGTCACTATTCCTTCCGAGACTTTCTAAAATTTAGGTTACTGATTTTTGTAGGTTCCCTTTCGAGCTTTAGTTCGTTGCAATTGTAGTTGTGTAGGTAAAATTTTTGTAATTTTTTGTACGATAATAAAAAGAAGTTGTTACAAAAAAAAATTATAGACCTGACAAAATTTTTACATGTGTTTGGGCACGAAGACAATTAACAAAATATAATGGTTTCTATATAGTCAAATTAGGACTAAAACTTAATACGTGTTATACTAGTTGTCTTTTGAAAGAGGTGCCATCTAAACTACATAATGTTAAAATTCAAGCACATAATAGTAGGAAGTAAGCAAAAACTTTATTAACCTCAAAAATTCTAGTACTAGTAGTACAATAGTAATTCTCTCATATGTCACTCGCACATCCATCGTAACATCCATCGCTACAACCTACAAGTGCATGTTCCTGTTGGATTTTACGTATAGCCACCAATGGCGCCATCTCCTCCAAAGGCACTGGTACCACCGCCGAGGCTCCCCGCGTAGCCACCATTGCTAGGGTTTGTCCTCTCCAGTGCCTTGACCTGCGACTTGAGGAACTTGAGGTAGCTGGCCGCCTCGTCGAGCATGGACGCCGTGTCCATCCGGCTACCGCCCGGCACGAGCCGCTGCAGCACGCGCAGGCGCTCGCTCACCCTCTCCCCCGCCGCAGCCGCGCCGCCACCGTCTGCGGGTCGCTCGAGATCCGCACGTTCTTGCGCCGCGGCTTGCTCTGGGACGATTGCGGCGGCTCGAAGCCGACCCCGCACACGAGCTGGTGCACTGGCCGCATCGCCGCCGCGCGGTAGATCATCTCCTTCACCTGCGTTAGCGCCTCCGAGTCCGGCTCGTACTCGCCGCCGACCGACGGCGACGAAGACCGTCCAGCCGCATGATGGTCGCCATGCCCGACGGCGAACATGAACATGATGCTGGTCGACGACGACGATGTCGCGGTGTCACGCTTGGCGCCACGCCGCGGGGCTGCAACTTGCGCCTCCGTCGATGTGGCCGTGGCCGACGCGGCTATTGCAGCAGGGTACTTGCCCAGCTTCCGCTTCGAGGCGGGCACGGCCGTCACCTGAGGCAGCACCGACCGTGACAGCGCGCAGGGAGACGCAACCTCCGCGTCATGGCCTCCGCCGCCGCACGTGTTGGAGTTGGACTCGCCGGAGGAGATGTTGCCGTAATTGCCGCCCGTGGTGCTGCTGTAACCGGAGAAGGCGTTGCTCGACGCGGTGGGCTGCGCGGGCTCCTCATCGGCGGTGGCGACGACGACGTCCGAACCGTAAGCGAACGTGTCAAGGAGGCCGCCGTCGTCGTCCAGTGAGCCGGTGACGGACGCGAACATATCCGCCGGCGTGTCCAGGCCCATGAAGCCGTCGGAAACGGAAACACTCGCGCCGCCGTGGCAGGGCATGAGGTTCTGGACCTGGTGCGACGAGGGCAGGTTGCTGAGACTGAGACCGCCATGTTCAGAGCGGAGGTCGAAGCCACCGCCTAGAAAGGCGCCGAGACCGTCGTCGTCGTCGTCGCCGCCCTGGCGTCTTGGCAGGCATGGCTCTGCTGCATACTGCATACTCCAGCCGCCGAAGTCCTCCATGATCTGTACACCACCGGCGTGCCGGAGCCTCAGGCCGGCAACAAGACTTGGTACAGGTTTTACTGCTGCAAAGTTGCAGCTTGTGCGAACAAAATGAGCTGTTGTCAGTACAAATTTGTGAGACAATTCGCAATTACAAAGTTAACAATACTTCTCCAGCAGTAAAACACAAAGAGCAAATCAGAAGCAACAAGAACATCTTTCAGCTAGGCATGCAATACGTCAGTACCTGACCTGCCTCGCAAATTGAAATAGCGGATTGGTTTGGTGATGCAGGTTCAGGCCGCCGATCTGTGACTGACGAATTCTGAAGAATGCAGATTCAGGCCGCCTGCACTGCAGCGATCTGTGTCTGACGAATTCTGAAGACCGCAGCGTAGTGCAGGGTGAGTAGGATGGTCCTCGATCTGCTCCCTGTGGATGCCTGTGCAGATGGGCGACTTTTATAGACGGCTTTAAGGTGAGTAGCGCTGGCCAAATTTGTTTCCGTTTTCGGTAGGAGAGAGGCATCTTGTTGTGGGGGCACTTGCCGTTGGGGGCTGACAAGACAACAAAGGGTCAGCAGTGTCACAGCTCATAAGTACCAACTGATAGTTGCCTTTGCCTACACCCAAATGGTAAAGAGGCCTCCCAATTTTATGGCAACTCTTTTTTCCTCTGTAAGCTAGGCTGATGCAGATACAATTCTCATATTTTGTCTTTGAGATAAGGGTGTGTTTAATTGCTTTTTGGGTGTGAAAAGTTTTTGCTCCAAATTTTTTTGCATGAGTGGTGTTTAGATGCATGCTAACAATTTTTGCCATAGAGGGATATTTTGGTGAAATAGAAACTTGTGGGCCTCTAGAGTCCCAAATATCAAATATTTTGGACCCAAAAATTTTGCTTTTTTTTACCATGGTGTTTAGATGCATTTGCGAAAATATGGAATAAAGTGCCAAACCTTTTAGCGAAAGGAGGGAATTAAACATGCCCTTGCAATAAATATGATATGTTTGACTCAAGTAGAGAAATGGTTTAGGCCTCCACTAGAACAACCTAGAAGTATAAAGTTCCAAATGTACAGATTGTACCAAAAAGGTATTTTTAGAGAACATATACAACATAGCTATTTGGATGAGTTACATCACGCAATAATGCTGGAGATCACTTTAGAAACCTCCAATTGTCTCTTTTCTCAAATATTCCATTAGGAAATGTTCCTATTTGAATCAATCCTACGTAATCCCTTTGAATTCCTCCATTCCAGAGGAGACTTTTAGCTTATCCTTTGGTTTATTTCGTGGTTAGAAATAAAAGAAAAGGAGAAATGCTGGTAAATGATAGATGGTATAGCCTCCATTTTTTTATGCTTGTTTCTTGTATGCTACTCCGCACGTTCTAAATTGTAAGTAGTTTTTTTTTTTGAGGCTTATAATTTCCACTACATAGTTAATATAGTGTATATCTATATGTATAGTAGAAAAATCTATATTTATATATAAAAAGATACAATGGCTTACATTTTGGAGCGAATAGAGTATTTTTTTTGCCCTTAGTATATGGCATTGGACACTATTTAACGGGTAAATTCAGCTTTAATTTGTGTTGGTATTGGACACTATATTGGTTGGTACGCATAGAACTTTGGAGTTTTGTGCCAGGGTCACGTCACATGATAAGGCTAATGATGATATAGGACAATAATGTATTGATGTGTATAGCTTCTCTCCATGATTGGTAGGATATACAACAATGGACCTAAGTTTTTGTAAAACTCTACAATTTTTACAGAGAAAGAAACATAAGTCTAAACGTCAATTAGGGTAAAGTGCATTTTTCAATCCTCAGTTTGCACTACTCACAAAAACAACCTCAATTTGCACGAGAGTTCAATTTTCAACCCTCAACTATGAAATTGGGTGCTAGGACATCCTTGTCGAAACCGGACAAATATGTGGTTAGCTAGTTCCAAAGTTGGGTTTCTATTTTTAAAAATAATAAAAATGTGTTAAAATCTCTAAAAGCATAACTTATGTATTTAATTAAAAATATGACTAGTATTGTTCTTCCTAAAATGTGATGTAACTGTTGGTATTGATTTAAATTTATTTGAAACATATTTATTTATGTTCCTATTGTTCTATTGCTTGTGGTCTAGTTTATTAGAAAAACATGAACAAGTAAAAGTCAGATGACTTCAAATAGATCCCTGATGAATAAACGATCTTTTAGAAGAAAATGGTGTTAGTTTAAGCATTTTGCATTAAATAATAAATAAGTTATGGTTTTCTAGAGAATCAAACTGTTTTTATTATTATTGAAAATATAAAATGATCTTTAAAAGTAGCTAGAGGATCAAATTTGCTTGGTTTCGACAGTAGGGATGTCTCTAGTATCTGGTTTCATAGTTTAGGGGTTAGAAATCGAACTCTGGTGTAAGTTGAACGTTGAAAGAATGCACTTTTCCCGGTCAATTAAGATTAGTTTTCTTTATTTGTAATAAGAACAAAATGGCAAGAACACGCTGCGGCATATCTATGGAGTAGATGCAATGTATACAGATAAGAATACAAAAGTCAGCTGGGCGCAAATAAAGATAGAGAGAGCAGCATGACGAAACAAAACAATTGAGAAGATGTATTTAATGGATTTTCTTTGATTCGAGCAAAAGCAAGGAGCACACTGCACACTGAAGTAGTCTATGTGCACGCTGTGCTGAGAGGACCACACGCTGATGATGAGCGATGATGAGGACGTGCAAACCGATTGCAAGATAAAGAGTCCCCTTACCGAAAAGAACAAAAAAACAAAGAACATGATGAATAGATAAGGAAAATAATACAGACTCTATACGCATATAATATTAATTTCTAACCTATTACTAGGGGTATATTATTTTGCTACTACCTGGAGCTGTAACAGAATATAAATATATTTGTTTAACTTCATCACGCATGTCTGCATATATCTGCTAAAAAGTTAGTCGATCAGTTGTTGTATACTGATAAAGGTATTGTAGTTTTAGTAGGGGAAAAGGTGGCCATGGTTTAGACGATCCTGTTTCCTAAAGAGCTTGCACACCACAGGTAAGTTGGATATACGTATGAACGGTGTACCGGTGTGTATGTATACACTTGTATTTTATATATTTGTATATAGCATGGTGCTATGTGCCATCGGAACACGCGTGTAAGGGTAAGTATACATACCACTCAGGATCGATCGACTTGCTTGATCTAGTACTTATCTGAGTATGGTTGAAAATAGTTTGTTGTCTAATTGTAACATATTGATTAACTAGCTATCCTTTGAGTTAGTATTTGGCACCAAATAAGACGAACTCATCATGCCAACATTGCCGTCTACTCCTCTCACCTGTGCCGCCGTGTTAGTTTTTTCTTTATTTAGGCCAGTTTGATAGGGCTCCTATCGACTTCAGCTTCTCTAATGTTCATACATTTTTTTTTTTTTTCGAGACCGGGGATATAGCCCGTTTTTCATTAAGCAGAAGGGAATGGTCAATAGACCTACACATAAAAGATACAACCGGGTACGCGGGTAATCCATATATTACCAACGAGGCCCGAAACACAAACGAAAGCAAGAACATGAGGGGCGGGAGACCCTCCACCAAACAACCCCGCACGCCAAGCCTAGTTTTAAAGAAAACTCAACACCAAGGTAGCCAGTGGCGATCGTTGCCATAGATAGACGTGAATCCGAGTGTTCCCCCGAGTCACTAAGTACTAGGACCGCGGACGAGAAGCGCCGCCATGGAGGCACACCTCCGAGTCACTTAGGTAGGATCACGGGCGAGGAGCACCGACATGAAGACACCCTCCGAGTCACAGAGTTCTAGGACCGCGGACGAGGAGCACCAAAAGGCTATGGCAACGACAACACCAACTAGGACTAACCGGTAAAGAGTAGCAACAAGCGCAGCTAGGCCAAGCACGACGAGCGGCCGACGGACGATAAAGGGCTGCCCCCAAGCCCCCAAGCGCCCGCGAAGCGGAGGAGATGCTCGGCGCCGCCCCGGGAAGGGCACGACGCCGAGGCGCCCGTCGGACGCCAACCCACATGGGATGGGTTTTCACCGCACCTCTCCGAAGGTGAAGAGGCGACCGTCGCAACCCACCCCACCACCACGGCGGTGCGGGTGCAACATCGAGCATTCGGTCAACATCGCCACCATGGCGTATTGGGGGAATGCCCAACCTAGCCGTCGTAGGCGCGCCCCCAAAGGCACTGACCAAGGCGAGGAGGCACACCGTCGGACCCGACGCTTCCACGGAAGGATGTGGCGCCAAAGGCGTCACCGTCGTTCGCCCGGCGAGCGGCGGGGCTTTCACCCGACGACCGCGTGTGCCAAGCGCCGCATCACGAGGCACACGGGCACCGGAGACCCAAGGCAACAAACCACCATGGACGAAGCATCCGGGTAGCCTGCGGTGTGGACGGCGGGTGTAGCGCATATCCAAACAAGTGTGCACTGGGAGTAGTCCTCGGCGACCACCGGCCAAGGGGACAGCCACCACCGTCGAAGGGGCAGAGTCCGACCGCCCCGGCGTCGGACACCACCGGATGTCGCCGACCACCGCGGGAGCACGGAGGGCCGGGCGGGGGGGGGGCGGATCCGAGGCCGGGAGGCGGATCCGCCGGTTCCCTACCCGCCCGGCCGCCGGAACGGCAGCCGCCGTCGGCCGGCAGCGGCATCGTCGCGGGGAGGAGGTGGGGGCGGCGGCGGAGGACGGATCCGGGGCCGGGGAGGGCGGATCGCCGGTCCCCCACCCGGCCGGGCCGCCGGAGACGCCGGCACCGCCATGGCCGCCGTCGAATGGGGTGGGGTGGAGGGGGATGGGGGGGCGGGCGGGGGCGGTGGAAGAGACGGGGGAGGCGCGGCGCGCCTTTTTTTTGCGTGCGGCGGCTGCCGCCGGCCCCCGCGAGGGGGCGGCGGCGGCGCAGGGGGGAGCGGGGGCGGGGGTGCGGGGGCGGCGGCGAGGCCGCCCGAGTCGCCCTCAAAGGGGACGACGCGAGCGGGTGGAGCGGCTTTCGAAATCCCTAATGTTCATACATTGTTCACAAGAGCTCTTTTTATCTCTCCCTTCACAGAGAGCCAGATCAAGCAAAAAAAAAAACTCCTGCTTCTATTGTATCTATGAGAGAAGGAGAGATAAAAAGAGCTCATGCGAACAGTAACACTGAATGCGTCAGAGAAGCTGGAGTTGGTAGGAGTTCTACCAAACAAGCCTTTAAATGACACGATTGCCCAGAAGTAACTGCGCATATAGCAAAAAGGGATATTTTTTTAGCGAAAGCAAAATGGGAATATTAGTGCCGGTTAGCTGAACAAAAATATCAGTGAAAAAACATCTTGGGAGACGCTACACTGATCCCTGATCATGTTCCGGTACTTGAAAAAAAAAATGTAAAACGACGAGCGTCAACTGAAGTGCGATCCTCCTGGTGGTATGGTATTGTATGTTTTCCATAGTTTCTGGTGCTGATAGCCTGAAACGCATCTCATACGTCTGATGAAGTGTCATCAGTACTCGGTAGAGCAACGATCGAGCCCGACAGGCTCTGAAAACGGCATCACTAGCTGGCAGCGTTGCCCGGCCTGGTTCTTGTTGGCCTCATCAGAGAACGACAACTAAACGCTGAGATCGATCGAGCCTCAGCGTCTCAGCGAGGAATTTAATGTGCACCGTCGTACTCCACTGTAGCGAGATGAGATCGATCCATGAAGAAGAAACGGTCCCCGGATTTGCATTGCATTGGTCCCCGATCCCGACCTGTGCTGATCGATCGACGGTCGGACGCCGGACGGTCCACAGGCATAGCCTTGATGCCTCATCTCCTGTGCTGCCGTGCGTCGTCATGCAGATCACAAGCAGGGTGCGTGCATGTCCACGCGCAGGCGTGGGCTCGCACCCCTCGTGCACGCACGCGCCTCCGGCCGGCCCGGACGGGCCTCCGCGGATCGATGGATGCACTGCATCGCGTGCATGACTCCGACGATAGATCCGGCCGGGCCCTTCGTCGTGGTCGTCGTCCTCTGTTCTTCCCCATGGTCGCGCGGCACCAGCAGTAGTGGCCTAGGGCGTGCTTAATTGGTAGCGTGGACCGGGGCTCAGCTGCGCTTTTGGGGGCGTAATCCCTTGTTTCGGTGTGTTTTGGTGCCTTCCGGCTCGGCTCGCGGGGGCCAAAGGGCGCCCTCCGTCCGACTCCACAGCTACGTCAGATTCCTGCGTTTCCTCCGAACTCGGCCACGCGCGGCGCATTGAGAGCGATTTCATGCGGCGGCAGGTGGCTCTACCGGGCTCCCGCGGTGTGGTGAAACTTCTTCGCGCCGCTCTTCTCCTCCACCTCCCGCCTCCCCCCTCTTCCCCCTTCGCTCTCCATTGGCGCACTCCAGTGGGACACCGGCTAGGGTTTGGGGGAGGTGGTGTGCGGCGAGGCCGTGTTCCGTGCCGGCAGTCTTCCTCTCCGCCCCCCTTCGCGAATCTGCGTCCTCCTTCCTCGATAGGACTCGCGCGTCCTCTGCCGCCGACCTGGTGTTGAGCTAGGGTTTGAGGCGCACCACTTCTTCTTCCTCTGACCTGGTGCTCTACTGCTAGTTGGTTGTGCTTCCTCCGAGCATGCTAAGATGAAATCGCCCCTCAACTCCACCCTCTTAACCTGTCTTCACTTTTTTGTACTGGTCTTTGGTGGATCCGGTCCTCAGCAAGCCCAATCTATTTTGTTTGTGTCCCAATTTATGGTCCTTTTGCCTTGATCTATGCATGTTGTGGCCTGATCTATCTTGTTGTCCATTACACTGATCAGTGTTGTTGGTGCGTGCACTGGGAGGCTTGTTCAATCAAGCGGTCGTGCACAATTTATATTGGGGAATTACATTTGAGATTAGGCCGATGATGCAAAACCGGATGTCACCGAGTTGGCTCCAAATGTGTTTGTTTCCTCATGTAGTTCATCGAGTCCATACTGAAACATCCATACCCAATCTGCAGCCCCCCTCTTTCTTGTGTTGTTGGTTTAGTATGAATGTTTCCATGGATTTCATGGCCTCCATGACTTTCATTTTCCATGTTGGCTACTTATTAAGACACCAATGATGCATACAACTAGATGAAAGTGCAAACAATTAAATGTTGAGGCCGACGGTCACCCTACCAAACACACCCTAACATGTTTCGAAACCTATCATCTGTGGGGAGTTTGAGATCCCTGATTTCATTCCAAAGAAACCTGAGATCTTCAACTCCACACATGGTATGCTTCTGCCTGCCTACTATCAATTCACAAAGAAGCCTATGATGTAATTTTAGTAAAATTGAGGTGGTTGTTCCATTGTTGTTTTCGTGTTGATCATCAAACCATGACTGACGCCCATTCCTAAGCTGGGGTCATTTGCAAATGTATCAATGTTTTACTTTACTCATGTTTTGGTGTGGACGCAATCAAGGTTCCATGCTTACCACGACCATTCTAAAATGTTTGTTGTCATGTTTTGTGCCACCAATGATAGTACTAATTGGAAATTCAAGCTGAGGCTCTTCTTTCTTGTCCTGTTGGTGGTAATCTGAGGTTTGGCCAATGATGCAAACAAGGTGTGTTCCTTTTTCATGTAGTTCATCGAGTTGTGTGACACATCCATACCCAAGCAACAATCCCTCTCTTCCTTTTGCTACTGGTGGAGTATGATTGTGTCCACGGATTTCATGGCCTCCATCACCTTCATTTTTAGCTGAGTCCCTTTACTATTGTGGGAAACAAGCCTATGATGAAAACTTAACATATCTGAGGTGGCTACTCTTTCTTGTCTTCTTTTATGTATTCGTGTTGATCATCAAAGTGTGGCTTGCGTCCATGCCCAAGCTTAGGATATTTGCTAGCCTAGCAATGTTGATATTTGCTTTTAAGGTTGGGCATGGACGTAGCCACCCTTCTATGGTTACCACGAGATTCCCATAATGGGCACAAGGCCTTGGCATCTCTCTCTACTAGAATGGCATGCAGCGCAGCTCATCGACATCAGGCCGCTCAATATGCACGAGAGTGTGCAACCGGGAGGACTTGAATAATCTTACACTATGGTTCAATGACCCACAGACACCACGCCATCATGCTTTACGAGTGAGAACCTTCCTGGTTAATAGCTGCAATGTGCTTGGTCGTTCTATGTACATACTTCATTCAGAATAGTGTGGAAAGGAGTAGGTATGTGTTAAATCTTTGTTGTCACTTCTGATTAGTGTATGGTGTTAAATCCTCACTCACCATATCATATTATGTTTATTTACATCTTCCAGTGTGTACCATGATGCCCTTTGTTTCTATGGTCATTCCTCCACACCTTGTGCTTGGTTCTGCTACTTTTACGGTTTTGAAAAAGATCAATTTATATATTTATTAACCACCACACTGTTGTATTGAAATTTATAATTGTGTTTGCATGCTATGGCCAAACCAAGTTATCCAGCACGCTTAGCGGCGCCCACACATTTTCCTGCACGGGCGTCGGTCCTTCTTTCCACTCCTTCCACTCCCGTGAGCGAGCGTGACGCATTCATGGGCAGCGCACGGATGGTAACAGAACAAAATGATATGGGCCGGGTGTGCGCCGTGGCAGTTGTACAAGCGAACCCAGGAACGAACCCAGCAGGCACGGCTAGACAAGAGGAGCCCCACCCACCCCACGGCCCAAACCGAGCGAAGCAGCAGTTGCCCCCCGCCGCCAGTTTTGAACACGCGCCAGTGCAGTCCAGTCCTGCTTTGGATCAGACCGTCGTCAGCTCGGCGGCGCACCACCAATAATTCACCACTTCCATATCGTCAGCCTAGGTGTAGCCTATACTACGTAGGTAGTGGTAGGTAGATCGATCGCCTCACGTCTGAAGAATCAGATGTCCTGAACGAATGGAATGAATGCCACGTCCCGACGTCCCAGCCGGCACCCCCCACCCCACCCCACCCCGGGTCCCAAAATCCGAACAAAAGCGGTAGTGCCGGGGGGGCGCCTTTCGTTCTTGGCATCGTGCACGTTGCCGTCACCCAAAGACAAGACACGCGGCGGCGCCCATGGCGATGGGCCACAACGGCGCACACTCCCAACGCCAACGGCCAAGCCAAGTAGGAGTACTCGTACGCTCCTTCTCCTCCATCCTTCACCCAAAAAGGCAAAGCGGCATGATCCCCGACCGAACACGGCCGGATAACCAATCCACGTCCATCCCATCCATCATCATTTTCTAACCAAAAAACATGGTGATCGACAGACAGCAATGAGTACGAGCGAGCCCAATCAGTGCCTGCCCGCTCACCTGTGACGTCGTCGTCGCCTCCCCTGCCGGGGCCGGCCTGCCGGGCAGCAGCTTTCGTACGTGCTGCTCCGGCCCGACTCCGACTGGATGGGTAGGGTAAGATAGGGTAGGGTAGCTGCACAGCACAGAACAGAACAGATTCCATTTCCACAAGCACCACACACCGAGCATAGCACCCAAACAGAGATATCCATCGCCTCTCCCAACCCGGCACCTAGCTCAATTCAACCGGTTTGGACTTTGGAGAGCGAGATGGATCGACTTTGACGAAATAAATAGCCAGCAAACCAAAACAAATGCGTCATCACATCAGCCAGTGGTGGAAGGAGAGCTCCAAACAATCCGATCCGCTTCAGCCTTCACAAGATGGATGGATGACTAGTAGTGCTACGAGCCTCCTTCTTCTGACGGCGCGCCGCCACCGCCACCGCCGATCCCGTAGCCGAGCTCCGAGATCTCCCAGCTCGTTGCTGGAGCTACTTCCTGGTGCAACCGGGTATATTGCTGAAGAACACACAAGCAAACCACAACAGTATAAACAAAAGCGTATGTATATATATGGTCAATTGATCACTCAAGATAATGGACTTCAGATTGTGTAGTTTGCTACCTCCATCTTCGTCAGCAGTTCGCTCGCGGTCGGCGCAGAAACGAATATGTGGCTGCAGTCAGGGTTGATGAAGCCCTCGGCGGCGCCTTTCTCGAACAGAGCGAGCAGGGGGTCGTAGTACCCGTCGACGTTCAGCAACCCAACCTGAGAGAGACGATGCCGGCCGACCGGCCTGAGTTTCTTTGACTGATAGCAACGACGCGTCGCTGATGATCCGTGCAGTGAAATGTACAGTATGTACCAGCTGCTGCCTAGTATCAGTTTACAGATAGTTGATTCACTTACTGGTTTGTCATGAATTCCAAGCTGGCACCAGGTGATCATCTCCAGCAACTCCTCCATCGTACCGTACCCACCTGGAAGAGCGATGAAGGCTTGTGATTGGCGAGCCATCTCGGCTTTCCTCTGATGCATGTCCTCGACGACCTTCACTTCTCCCACGCTCTCACCTGATATCTGCCACACAAGATATAGAGGCGTCAGACGTGTGCAAATCAGATAACTGTGAGATGTATATGACTTCTGTCTGAGTGAAAGGGGGGCGCACTGTTCAGGTTCACATCAGATAAAATTAACTAACACTTTACAGTTGAAAGAGGTTTCTTTTTTTCGGAAAAGAACAGCAACAATAGAATTGCGGCGATTAACTATGGAAAAGGAAAAAGAGATGAAAACACCACCACCTGCCCGGCTCGACTAGGATCGCATTCTCTAGCAGGAGTGTACAGGAGCCTAGTTATACAAAGGAAAAGGACTCGAAAAGCATCCTCTCCTATGGCACGTGTAGTACTGAATTCAGACGGCAGCTCTGTCTAGACTCCAAATTGTCACACCTAAGTCTATAGCATATACAACTTTATAGGTACCTTCTGCTAGTAGAAATAATACTAGTTCTAGAAGGGCTTACTAGTTCTTTCAGCAAATAGTACTAGATATCGAAAGGACAACTGGAAATTTGACCCAACCAGAATTATGCATGATTAGACAGGTGAAGCTGAATTATGCATGAATGGGACGTGCTTAAATTTGACCCAACCAGAATCAGTTGCATGATTAGACTCTACCCCAGCTAAGCTGTGCTTGCAAAACGCTGGGCTAGCTGAACAACACTCCACTGCTACTACCACACCATGAACAGATCTCAGAGTGAAGTTTTTTTCCCCCAAAAGCGTTCAGTGGCACATGCTTTTCATTAAGTGGAAATGGTAATTTTACATACTTCAAAGAGGGACACTACGACGAGCCGTAAGAACACTAAACACAAATCTGGTGGAAAAGAAGGCTGTGCTAACTAAATCACCTCCGAGTGAAGAAAATCCACATACCTCAACAGGCATGAGCGCTTTAGGAATCACCCTGTGAATGAACGAAAGGAAACAAATTAAAAGGCAAACAGAAACACCATCATCTCTCCAACATCAGACAGGATAGAGTGAGTATTCAAAAGGGGTGCACAAAAACTGCAAGCTTGGCAGGCAGGGTACCCAAGGACATGGCAGCCGCCATCACGAACGGTCCGAGCAATCACGCCCATCAGGCCGATGCTTCCGCCGCCGTAGACCAGGTTGATGCCCCTCCGCACCTGCACGATGCAGTCCCAGCAAAGAAAAAAAAGTCACGGACACGACGGCCAGCAACCAAGCAAGAACTCAAAAAATCCAAGAGAACGACGGTGGCGCAGTGGCGGCGCTCTAGCGCATGACGGGCGCGGTGAGCTTCTACTGCCTGCACGTGCACACTCACCAGCTCATGGCCGAGCTCGAGGGCGGCGTCGGCGTACACCTTGCGGCGTCCGGCGTTGCTACCACAGAAGACGCAGATCGTGCGGAACCTGCTCGGCACCGCCGCCGCCGCCTCCGTCGCCCCGTCGCCCATGCCGATCGGCGGCCACGCACGCCGATGCGTAGCCTAGCTTAGCGCCGGCCCCTCTCCTCTATCTCCTGGCGCTGCCAAAGCCGGCGAGGAGAGGGAGCTCCGAGGATGGAGGGATGGTGTGGTGCCGTGTGCGCGTGCGTGCGTTATCTCCAGCAGCGCGTCTCGCTCGGCAGCAGAGCTCCCCACCCAAAGTGATGGCGCGGCATTAAGCAAGACGGAGTGGTGTAATCGATCGCCCTCGCCCTTTTAATTCCGGTGGGTCAAACACCCCAAGCACCGCACCGCACCGCACCTCGCCGCTGTCATTTTCGCGGGCGGCCCGGTGACCAGTCACCACACCGGCCGGGCGCCCGGGCCCTCCCGTAACTCTGTCCCCGTCACCGTGGATGTCGCCGAGAATCTTTTTGCCCTCCACTGCTCTCCACTGTGACTGCCAACGCCCCGGCGACGGCATGCATGGCGCCGGCACTGTTCCCCGCGTCTGGACCATCCGTTCATGTCTCTGTCTGCCCAGACGCCGCCGCCGGCCCATCCCGGCCGTCCAAACCCTGCCCGTGGTGCCTTGTCCAGAACCATGCATGCACCAGACGTGCCAATCGTTTCCACCAAGGGTTGCCATCACGGGCGGGCGCCACCAGCGGTAACTGTAAACGTCGCTTGTTTCACGGCGGGCGCGGTGACAGACAAGTTGCTCGGCTCCGGCGACGAAAATCGACGTAGCTTTCGCCACGTCCCTGTCCGCCGCCTGTGCACCTGGTCAGGAGTGGTACAGCACTACACTAGGCCGCAGCGAAATCCCATCGGCCACAGATTTTCTCCCCATATTCTATCACTCCATCCATCTCTAGTTCGCTAGCTACAGGCATAATACTATTGCCAAAACCAAAACGCCTAGACTTTGACAAGCAACAATGTGGTCAGGGCTAACGTAGACCTAGCCGAGAGGCGGGCGTTAGTCAAACAAATGGCGAGCGATTAAACAAGTGGTGAGTGGAGGACGCTCGCCATTACATACAGGGGTACCCTACCAACCAAAACTCCCAAAGTGCTGAATGTCTGCCGGGCCGATTCTGGTGAGACCATCATATATTGGCCGGCCAATCGGAATGTGCGGAGCCAATTGTTTGAGCGACGGACGATCGCCATAGACATGTCATGGGATCTTGAGCGACCAGGACACACGGTTTCTCGCCAGCAAACAGACAAGAGGAGACTTCAGAATTATATTCAGGCTTTTGGTGACCCAGAATAAGATACTATCAACATCCATCACGACTCTTAAAACACTTATATTAGGACGATGTACGCAAGGTAATTGCCCTTTGCATGCTAGTAATAAGGAGGAGTGTACTTACATAGTTTATAATCGGTAGAGACTAGCTAGAGACAAGGAAATTAGGAAGTGGACATCGATTGGATGTGTACACAACTCACACTAAACTAAGGATGATGATAGCTGCAGCTAATTAATATATATATGGTTTAAGGATTTGTTTGTCCATTGATGGATGGATCGATCCATCAGTCGTCATTCTCCTTGTCCAAGCTTCTCGTCATGCTTCGGCTGCCTTTCAGGGACATGATGTTTAGTCTCCTCGAGGTGACTGAAATCTCTGAGCCAGCGTTGCTCTGGGTGTCGATTGAAGACAGAGCCACCCTTGACATGTCCCCGGACCGTTGTCGCTGGAACGACGACGACCCACGGTGGCTGCTGCTGCTGCAGCCACTCAGCCTTGCTTTGGCAGACTTGGTCAAGCTCATGTAGTTTGGTCCTCCACCGTTGTTGCCACTGTCTGACCTTGCTTCTGATGCTAAGATGGTGTTGGTAGCAGACGTCAGGGTCACCGATGATCTCGACGGGGTGCTCTCGTCGCACACGGAGTCGGAAGAAGCAGCTGAGAGCACCGTAGGAGGAGGCCTCGCTGCTGCTACCCTGGTTGTGACATTGTTTCTTCTGATCTTGACTGAGCTGGCATCAGAATGCTTGGAGGCGGGCAAGTTCAGCTCCGCGCAGTTCTTCGCGAGCTGGGGAGTCGGTATGGTTTCCCTCCATGATTCTGGTCTCCCATGGCTTTGTTGCCATCCATCCTTCCAAGTAACTCAAGTCGTGATTATGCTCATGGCTTCTAACACAGCTAGCAGGAGAGCTTGATCTCCCCTTGTGTTTTGAACCCCGTGGCTGAAAGGAATATATGATCAACATGTTATCAAAATGAAACTAACGATGTACCACGTGTTACTACATCATGACAAAAATGTGTTACAACATGTACCTGGTGAGAAAGGGCATAGGCAGTTGCTCTTTCTCGCTTTGCTGCACCTTCGTGCTTCATGTGTAACTTTGATCTTACTTCATCAACAGATCCGTGATGGTCACACCATTGTTCCTGAAATAACAAGCAGCCAAGAAATCTTTGCACTGTCACATTACTATTACCATTCTTGTGAAAGCAGCCCAGAGGTACGCAATATATGCTGTTCATGAGCTCATCTACCCAAAAGAAAATTCATAGAAACAGCATACTGTAGTGTGAACTCATTCACTTTTAGTACTTCTATTCAACTGTAGTCTGAACATGAAAGTTGGGTTAGCAATACCTAATTATAAAAGACATTATTGGTGTTATCACCATAGGGCTCTTCTTACCTAACAGCGTCACTACAATATTGATTCAAAGTTCAAACACACATTGTCAATGTGAAAGAGCAAGAAACAATCGTAATGGACTCAATCATTACAAAAGATAAAGGAAGCTTAATTGTCCATGTCATTCTTACTGATGCAAGTCCCTTTCAAATAAAAGCAACCCACCGTATCAACTCTCACGTCAGTTTCCAATAAGAAATTCAGTGTAAGAACAGGAGCACAATAGGAATCCAAAATTCAAACCTTCAGTTTCTGACTTCCTAGTGATATCAGAACTCTACGGTTCTAAAAAAAAAGTTCAAAGGGTGTGATCATTAGCTTTGAAACACCAAATTGAAATTAAAGTAGGGAAGTTTTAATATATTCACCTGCCTTTATTTTGAGCAAATTAGTATAAAATCTCAGTGGAAGGCAACCAAGGAACTGAACCACACATGGATCATGTGATGTGACACCATTAGTTACTATACTACTAAGGAACCAGAGACTTTATGACATTACAACAACACTGTCAACAGAAATCCATCGTCAGAAATTTGGTTGTTCTCTGAAATTTTCCTGAATGGCAGATGACATTTAGCTGTCTACTCGGAAAGGGGGAAGTCAACAACACTGTGTTCCCTGAATTTTCCTGAATGGCAGATGACATTTAGCTGTCTACTATTCGGAAAGGGGGAAGTCAACAACACTGTCAACCGAAATCCAACGTCAGACATTTGGTTCTTCCCTCAAATTTTCCTGAATGGCAGATGACATTTAGCTGTCTACTCGGAAAGGGAGAAGTCAACAACACTGTCAACCGAAATCCATCGTCAGAAATTTGGCTGTGCCCTCAAATCTTTCTGAATGGCAGATGACATTAGCTGTCTACTCAGAAAAGGGGAAGTTTTGTATGTAGGCAACTTAGCAGCTAATCAACAACTTTTTTTTTTAAGAATCAACAACCGTTTTTGGTGTAACATTGCACATTCTGAAAGCAGAAAAAAAAACACGATATGTTTTGCATGTTCCACATACCATAGCGTCCTTGGAAGAACTGGCGCGGCCGTTGAACGCGTCCTGGCCCTGGGAGCCGTGGCCGTCAGCGGAGGAGCGCGCCCGCCGCTCCCGGGCGCGTTCCTGCACCCGCAGCAGTGCGTGCATGCACTTGAGCGTGACGGCCAGTTGCTTGCGCACGAGCCGGCCGCGCACCAGCGCCTGCAGCCGCACGATGCCCTTGAGCGCCTTCAACGCCCGTCTCGCCTGCACAGAGACGCATCAAGAGTCAAGATCACATCCCATGGAAACGGAAATGGAGACGGAGAAGGGATTCGGGCGATACCAAGAAGGCGCGGAAGGCGGTCTGGACGCGGACGGCGGCCCATTCCTGCCTGATGAGCAGGAAATCCCTAGGCGGCGCGCGGACCACGGCGGCGAGGACGGAGCTGAACGAGTCGGCCGACGCCGAAGAAGCCTCGGACGCCAGCGCGCTGCTGCCCTCGCCGGCGCTGGCCCTGGACGCGGCCGACGAGCTCCGCCACAGACGCCACTTGCGGCCGCCCTTCTCAGGCGCCTTGAGGGGCCACCAGCGACTTGATCCATTTCCCCGACGCCCCCATCGGCGCCGCCGCGCAATGCGAGACGCGACTGCCGAGTGCCGAAGCCTCGGCTTTGTTGTGTGGGGGCAGCACTCACTCGGCAGTCGGCACGAGGAGATGCCGAGGCGAGACGGGACGCGACAAAATGGAAGGAGAAGCCGGCCAGCAGTGAAGAAGTAGTAGTGGGGGTGGTGGAGGAGGAGGTAGCCGTTGTCCTTTTCGGCCACGACGTACGGTGGGGGGAGGAGCGAGAAGACGAGCCGTTCGTCGTCGATCGTGTAGCGGGGGATTCAAATTTCGAACGGCGGCGAGCAGCAACCGGCAAAGGTGGCGGCCGGGCCGCGGGATCCCAGCCGACTGACGTGCGGTTCGAGGAGCTCGAGGCCCACATGTCATTCGGCCAGACGAACGAACGGTTGGAGACTTGTGGGTGTGGCCATGCGGGCGAGGAGAACGGCGACCGGCTGGCTCACGGGCTCGCTCGCTGCTGGTTGGCTTTCCGCGCGTTGGGCTTCGAGAAAGTAGGGGGCTTTCTAGGGACATGGGCCCCAAGTTGCCTAACTGCCGTGTCGTAGGTCCACACTAAAATGGGCCCGTACGTGACGGAGTCGAGTGGTCCAGGCCTGCCATGGTTTGGTGAGTTCTCGTGTGCCGGTCCCGACGACGGGGCTGACACGACACCGATCGCGAGCAAAGTCGTGGCCGGAGCTGAGAATTGACAGACACCACGCACCGGAACTCAACGGAAAGGATAGATACTGTAAATTGCCAAATTTGTACTCCCTTCCAAATTGTAGTTCATTTTGGCTTTTCTATATACATTGATTTTTGTTATCTTACGCACCAGTTATACACTATATGCAGATACATAGCAAAAGAAATGAATCTAGAAAAGCCAAAAGTAACTACAATTTAAACGAGGAGAAAGTACTACTCTAATCAGGTTTAAAAGCATCTCTACGAGATTGAAAAGAAATCAATCCTCTATCCCTATACCAATGTTTCTCACATGATCAACTTCGTACCTGCTCTATAAACTCCACTCCACCTTGGAGCAGCTCTTACACTGGCTTTCAAAGATGTTTGAAGCTGTTTTGTGTTAAAATAGGTGTAAAATAAAATGGCTTCACTTCATCCACCTTGGTGTTTTGTGAGAGCATATTTTAAGAAATGAGTTGTTTTACCAAACGACTTACCAAAATGGCTTTAGCTCCACTAATAGACTTTTTCATGGAGCCGAAGCTTAAAAACAAAGACTTCACTAGTGAAGTGGAGCCGTGCCAAACAGAGCCTAGTTGCTCTCGCAACTCCACCGTTTTTTCTTGAACCGAGTGCGTACAGCTAAAACCATTTTACTAAAAAATATAGAGCCCAACTAAAAAACGTGGGATCAAACAGTGCTAAACATCCTAGAACTTTCAAAGTCTGAACTGGCACTATATAAGGTCTAAAATATTAATCCAACCATCACCTTTTCGCACTAAGAGAACCATAGAACCATAGCTGTCGCGACAGCATGATGAACCAAACATCACCTTTTCCATGGTTGGCACGCTACAAAATGAGACTGACAATGCGTAGTAGCATGGAACAAAACACGCCCGAGATTATTTAGCACTATTTTATACTATCTTAAATCATCAAGAATCATATAAACTCAAATTCAAACTATAAAATAAATTGGCTTGAAGCCTTGAATAAATCTTGGCCGCTTTGGTTGGGGGGCGCTGGCCCCCCTATTCCGTCACTAGCCACAATCTTTATATAAATCGGACCATTATAACCCAAGTCAATCAAGCCACAATCTTTAACTAAATAACAGAAATTAATACGATTCACATCAGCAAGTCTAGGTCGTAGCTTCTCATTAACAGGCATAATATTATTAAGGTCACCAGTACAAAGCATAGGCATGCCTGAATATTTTACAACAAAGTCATGAACATAAGCCCATATGGCAGATGGTTAGGATCACCGTACATGCAAATGAGACCAAAGCAAAAACTAGAGTGCTTATAAGTACATAAAGCTAAAATCAGGTTGTGGCTTGAGTCCAAAGACCTCCAGAAAGTCCTTGAGGCGGAAAAATATGAGCATCATAAACATTTAAACAATTAATCAAAGTAGTTCTACTAATTTTGGAATTTCTGGTTTCAAAAATAAATCAAACGTAAAAAAAAGGGATAAGTTAAGATGAAGCTAAAAAAAATAGTTTCAGAACTCTCTTCCTCATTTTTGTCTATTAACCATGCATGAAGTTGTTAGTGAAATTGTTTTGCCAAACAATTTTTGCAAACCAGTTCAGTTTCACCTATTAAGTTGCTTATGAAGCTATTTTTCCAAAAAAAAAAAAAAAAAAAAAAAAGGGGCCTATATCGTTTCACCTTTCTTCGTAATTGAATAGGTTTCTTAGTTTGTACCCTTTTTCATTCATGTCAAAAGCCCATGCATAGCGCATCATAACGTCCCGGTGACGACCTGGGTAATGAACCCATGATCGTCGCCCACGTTACCGCACCACCGTCACGTCGAGCCTTGTCGCTTGGCCTAAACTATAGGGCAGGGGACCAAGGGCGGCGGCTGGTGCCGGAAGTCGCGCGTCGTCAGGCTCCAGTCGTGTGCACGGATCCCTTGTCGAAGCTGGAGCTTCTGCCTTCTGGCTCGAAACGTTCTGATTCAGACTCGAGAATCATTTTGCACGCTTTAGCAAGAAGCACTTCACCCTCACCACCGTGCCGAGACGGCTAACCGTACGTCCCAGTCCCAGCCCAGCCCAGCTGCGTGCATCGCGAGCACGCAAAGGCTGGTGGGTGCGTCCATTGCTGGTTGGCTACATCTAAAATGTAATTTTTCAACAAAAAAACATCTACATGACGTGACTATGCTACCCTATATCATCCCGGCGCGTCTCGTTTCGTGACGAAGCGAAGACAAACAAAGATCGGACACGATACGTTACCGTGTGCTTTTGACACTGACAGATAGTGACCATGTACGTATGCATCACGAGGAGAGAAGAAAAAACAAAGAACTACGGGTTAGCGACCGCGCTTATCTGCTCCTTCACATTACTTAGGTTATATAGGTGGCTTGATAGCGTTGGACGCGATGATTTGGCGCGCACGGCGCACATTGCTCGTTGACCTGAAGGGGAGTCCAGACTAGTTTTGTCAATGGGGGCAGCGCACGTGCCGGCACGTGGCGGGTGAGGTACTCAATCAATTTGATCACCGATCGAGCGAGCCCATGTGTGTCCGGCACGGCGTCAGACTGGACGGTCCAACCATACGAGGCGATTGATGCGCCCATCTTGTAGAAGCCTCAGTACCGTGCCCTTCTGTTTTTTTTTTGTCGTCAGTACTAGTACTAGATTTAGTACACAATATTATCATCAGTCTGTATTTTGTCGGGTCCTCAGCAGAAATGTGTACCGTCGTTAGTTGAATTCCATACCATAAGATCCCACTAGTCTTCAGGTTGCCTTTGCGTGCATTTTCTTTTTGCTGCTGCTGGTATTATGGTCTAGTATGATCCAAACTCGTCAAGTGTTGACGGGAAAAAAAATCACCATGCAGTCCTATTCAAATGTAGTACTCCGTACTAGGCTACGCTCTCTGTGTTTTGTTTGCCAAACCTTGGGTGAACTGAATTTCAGTCGATTGCTTCAGCTGCCATTGCCGTTGCCTCGGCATCATCATCATAATCCTAGATCTCGGTCATTTGAATGAAATCTATGAGGTGTCAACTGATACAACTAGAAAAACCCGGCATAGCATCAAGCAATGTGGGCCGGCCAGTCACTGGTGAGCAACATACAACTACAAGGCACAGTTCACTGCGTTGTTTTTTTTTCTTTCGGTTGTTGTACCTTTAAAAAAAAAAGCAAAGTTCACTGTTTTTTTTTCCAAACGCTTCACTGTTTCTAGTACTAGTACGACCGTACTGTTGCTGCCGATGACTGTACGCGTCGTTGCGGGTCCCGGCGGGTCATGGGCAATCACCTGCTTGCCTGGCGCCTGCAATCCCGGCGGGTCGGCTCCCGCGGGCACGAGGGGCGGCACTTGGATTCCCACGTTTTCCACCCACCAAGTCACCATCCCCATCCGCGACTCGCCGCGTGGTTCCCCGCAACCCCAGCCACCATTTAACGCCCGCCCCGCCGTGGTCAGTCACCAGACGCCAATCCCCACCTCCTCTTGAGCCGTCTCGTACTCTCTCGTCTCTCTTCCCGTGCACCCACACACACACACACCCAGCGTCAGCGGCGGCCAGATGGACAGCGTCGACGCGGCGGCGACGCCACTGGGCGCGTGGGCGTGGATCCGGGGCTACTTCACGCCGGCCACGCTCTTCGTCGTCGTCAACCTCGTCATCGGCACCATCGCGCTCACCTCCCGCGTTGCCGCTACCCAGCAGCGCCGCCGCCGCAGGGAGCACTACTACCACGACGACGCCCACGGCCACCACCTCCAAGAAGCAGAACTGCTGCACCCGCAGATGCAGCAGCAGCAGCAGCCCGGGTACGACGGCCTACTACCACCACCCGGACCAGACGCTACACGCCGCGGCGCCACCACCACCCGCGCTCGCGCGCACGTCCTCTGTTCTTGACCGGCTCAGGTCGTTCGGCCTCTACCGGTTCCGGTCCGGCGACTTCCCGCCAGAGTTCACCGCTGCTGCGGCGGCGGTGGGACAGCCGTTGAGCCACGCGCAGGATGTGATTCACGCTTCGGTGGAGGAGGAAGAGATGACCGCGACGGCGCACTACGCCAGGAACGAGCCGCCGGCGCCTGCTGCGCCTGCGCGGGAGGAGGATGAGTGGAGGCAAGCGCCGGCGCCGGCGCCGCCCAGGGTGAGGAAGTCGCAGGTGGCGCGGGCGGTGCCCAGGGTCGTCAAGGCGGTCGCCGAGGACGACCACCACTCCGCGGAAGCAGCGAGGGCAGAGGAACCCGTCGGCGGTTTCAGGCGGGGACCGTCGCCGCTCCAGCAAGAGTACCACTACCACCAGGAAGAATACGTTCCTCCGGTGCGGGCGCCGGCGGAAGCGGCACCGGCCCCGCTGCAGCGCACGTCGTCCGTCCTGGACCGGCTCCGCTCCTTCGGCTCCTTCGGCGGTCTCTACGGCTTCCTCGCTCCTGACCAACCCGCCGCCGCGTCTGTTCCAGCGACCGATGGCCATGTCACTCCGGCCGACGAGAACCGGCACGCGCACGCGCACTATGACAGGAGCCGGTCCGAGCCGCAGCAGGGCAAGAAGAAGAAGCCGACGCCGGAGGAGGCCAAGTCAAGAATGGGCAAGTCGAGCTCGGAGGCGAGGAAGACGCCCGCACCGAGGCCGGTGGAGGCTGGCGGCGAGTGCGTGAACGCGAGGGCGGAGGCATTCATCGACAGCTTCAGGCAGCAGCAGCAACAGGTGTTGGTCCACCACTACCAGGAGGAGGAGGAGGAGGAGTACATCCCACCTCCGGCGCCGCTGTCGCGCACGTCGTCCGTCCTCAACCGTCTCCGTTCCTTCAGCCTGTACCGCTTCCGCTCCGGCGACGACCTCGGCCCCGACCTCCCTTCCGCCGCCGAGACAGAGTACGAGAAGGAGAAGCAGCAGCAGGCGGCGGCGCAGTACGGGCGGAGCCGTTCGGAGCCGGCGCGGGAACAGGACAAGAAGAAGAAGCAGGAGGCGAGGATGAGCAAGTCGAGCTCGAGCGGCGTCGTGGAGGAGACGGAGCAGTGCGTGGACGCGCGCGCCGACGACTTCATCAACAAGTTCAGGCAGCAGCTGCAGCTGCAGCGGCTCAACTCGCTACTCAACTACAAGGAGATGCTCGGCGGCGGCAAGCAGGCCTAGCGTAGCCATCTCTATCTGCGTGCATCACGCCGCCGGAGGAGAAGAAGAAGGGTTGCATTGCATTGCATGCAGGAATTTGCTAGGTAGCTAGGATCCAGACCAGTAGTAGTACTAAAAAAAACAATATTTGGTCAACCGCTAGAGTGTGGTGTGGTGTGTGGGTGGTTATACGGTGCTGTTCTTTTTGGACTGTTATTAATCTTATTAATCGCTAGATGTAAGAATTGCTAGTTTCTCATCTCAGCTTGTTTAGGCGAAAAATAGCCAATTGCTTGGTGTTCCTGCTTCTTGGCATCCTACTATGGTTCATCGTTCATACTAGTACGCTCGTAGGCGTTGATGAGTGAACAGTGATGCTAAGTGCAGTGGTGTTTCTGGTGGTTCGGACGTCAGAGTCGGAGTTCGTCCCTCTGCCCCTCGTTGATCTTTCGAGAATGTTTTTAAAAGCAAAAAAAAAAAGCAAAAAAAAAAGTTTGGAGCAGTTTCATTGGATCATGGGGTTCGTTCTCCCATCTGGCAACGATGGCGCCTTCTTGCGTGCAGGGTGGATTGAAAACGGCAGAGCCTGGATTCTCTGCACTGCACCAGTCTCTCGGGTGGAGAAATTGCTCCAATGATTGCTGCCCTGAATGCAATGCACAATTGCACATCAACAGCCTGTCGTCCAGCGCTGTGCCACGCCATTTTGATTGACGTATTTCTGGACCCGCTGATGCAACAGCCTGTAATCGTGTGGACTCATCGTCAGTTTTTTAATAAATTTATTTGGAGATATAAACGCATTTGATGCTGATGAAAAATGAAAGCTACGGAGTACATCTAAAAAGGGACAGAGGGAGTATGCATGATGGATCGATCTCAGCTGCCTGACTGTATGAAGAACTGTATGAAGAATGTGAACTCGTCGGACGCAAGAAGGTTTCACCTTTCACGGAATTAATCGATGGATCGCCATCGACGACCCTCCAATCCAACTACTCCACTGACGGACTGACCGACCCATCCATGTTAGTACGCTACTGCATGCCACCCGGCCACGGATTAGCAGCGGCCAGCCGGCCACTGTGCTGAATTCAATTCGGTTCAGCAATGGAATGGAATCTCTCTTATACGATTAGGGCCAGCCAGCGTGGCCACGTCGCTGGCTGCCCTCGGCCGTCCGATCGGCCGGATGCCCAGATCGGCGGGCGAGCCCTGGTCATTTTGCAAAAAAAGCCCTCGAAGTTATGAAATCAACCCGCAGTCCACGGCAGAAATTTAACGGGCAAGCCCTCGAAGTTTTTCAAATCGCACCACAGCCAAGGCCGGACTGGGCTTAATGGGCCAAAATTGGCCCAACTCAGTTTTGTCTTATCTATTCTTTTTTTACACGAATAAATTTTGTTCAAAAATGCATAGTAAATTAAAGAAAAATCATAAATAAAAAATCAAATTTTGTTGAAATCCTCATAAATAATTCTATGCAGTGAATCCAAAATAGAACATATTTTAATTGGAAGTTTTTTGGATATAGCTACTCCTATGTTTTTTATGGGTACATATGAAAATCAAATTAAAAAACACGGAAACTCATCATGATAAAATATCATCATATTAAACCGCTACTTAATAAATACTTTTAGCCTCTTTCCTCCCATCCCATTCCAATGTAACCACCATACTCATCCAATCCGTACTCAATGAAAAATAAAATAAAAAAAAATATTACCATTTCAAACCCCAAAACAACATATAAATAAAATAATGCAATGACAAACTCCCAAAATATACAACAAGGCAATTGTACAAACCTGCACATATATATAAAAAATATCTTATCGCCATCCGGCCACATATGGTGCTGATTTCACAACAAATTCGAAAAATATCACAGATTCAGCGGCAACGGAATTTCTAGTGGAATGGATAGATACATCGCCATCGACAGCCTACACACACAAGTGCCCAACGCAGCCACGAGCACACGGATCGCGTCACCGGCTAGCCCCGGTCGGTCAGTGCAAAGCCAGCCGGCCATGGATCGCCCAGAAACCGCCATCCGCGACGTGACACGCCTGTCCCGGTCAGTTCCGTTCTTCACTTGTCTCCTGGCTCCTGCCGACCTCAGCTAGCTCACCTCTCCTGAAACCAAGCATATTCCTTCGTTCCAGCCCTTCGTTGCCGCGACCGCCACCGCCACCGCTGTCGTTCGCTCAGCTCACCACCGGTGGCTTAGCTTGCACTGTACGCTGGATGATGCCTGGGCCGCTGGAAGTGAGCGAGAGAGAGAGAGCCGGGACGGCGGTAGCCACAAAAACCTACTCCGCCACGCACGACGCCGCCGGTCACAGGTCGTCGCTCTCCGACACGGGCGAGTCATTTCTGAGACGGACGTCCATCCGCGAGCGGCCGAAGAACGCAAGAAGAAAGAAGCTTCGTCGTCGGTCGTCGGCCTGATAGAACCACGCACGGCAATGGCCCGCCGCCCCGTGGCTTTTCCGGGCGTTTTGTTGCGGCGTGGTATCACAGCCATTGAGCCGCACCGCACCGGGCAGCGTTCCACTTCCCCTCGGTGCACCGGTCGGTCACCTATCAAAGATCTGCCGTCGAACTGTCGTGTCGTCTATCGTCATCCGCTGGTACCGTTCCGCGAGCGCTCTGACCAACAAAAATTACGGCATGTATCGTTACTTTTTTTTTATTGAGAACGGCATGTATAGTTAATACTTTGTCAATTTTGTAGGTTGTAGTTTCATCATTACAAGAGTTATTAGCATATAAAAATCAATTTTCATATCTTTTCATTTTTCAACTGTTTTTTTTATATCTTGTTAGCATTTTAGAGTCATTCTCGTTTTTTTATCTTTATTTGGGCAGAAATCTAAAGTAAAAAAAAAAAAAAGAAATATTTGGATAGCCAATTAAAGAATCTGTTGGAGGTCATTTTCTTTGTTGGGACACGGGTCCCAGCGGGCTGGGCGGAAATGCCCCTTAATAAGAGAAAAGCGCACGATGACCCGTTGACAATTTTCATGATCGTTGACAATTTTCATGATCTTTCGCCTCCCCACCGTAAGACTCACAAGCCCACACGAACTTTGCCAGAGCAAGGAACGCGTGGGGGGTGAGCTGGTGAATCTGGACGTCGAAGGACTCCACCACCGTACGCATGAAGGATGAGTACGGCAGGCGGAGACCGCAAGCAAAGAAGTCCTTGAAGACGATCCCCCACTGATCCTGGGGCTCCGGCAGCTCGGGCACCGCCTCCGTCCCAGGAAGCTTCACCTCATAGCCGGCGGCGATGTGACCCTTCGTGCGAAGGTCGTCGAGCATCCCCTGGGTCATCTTCGTCGAACCCAGCTCGTACGTCAGATCAACGTCTTCCCGCGCCATAAGATCTCCGACAGAAGCCTCGACGTCGGATAGAGTCTCTTCTAAGTATTGAGCACGGGCGGCGTCCAGCATGCAGTCCTCGTAGAGGCGAGCAAACTGGGCAGGACGATACGGGAGAAGCTCCGCGTATGGCCCGTAGAGCTCAAACCGGGGGAAGCGGCCCCTCACGCTAAACGCACTAGAGCGAGCGTGCATGCAATTGAGCAAACTAGCAAAGTGAGCGGAGGCACGCAAAGGCAAAATCGACTGAGCAAGCAAAGGATGCGAAGGCAAGCAGGCAGCGAAAGCGATGGCTAGGGTTTTTTTTTACAGGGGATAATTCTTTCCTTATTTCGGCAAAGCTGCAGATGCGCATGTACAATTGATCGAACATGGGGCGAAATCATCAGGAACAACGTTTCGTCTAAAATTTTTTTAGAGTTCGTTTCGTCTCGTCTAAAATTTATAGGCGGTGCGCTTTCAGCCAGAGGCCCTCTCATCCTCTGTCTCTGCTGGCAGTGGCAGGCATTGATATGGTAGGTCTCAATGCCTATCATCTTCTAAACGATCTGCCTACTGTAAAGATGCTTCTTAGCTGATTGATGATGCTTTGTGACTTTGCCCATAGCCGCAGCAGCTCTGGCCTTTGACGGCAACTTGGCCAGCCTTGACGGCGCCGGTGACTTGAGCTCGGCTAGCAGGCTCTTCTTCCTCGAAGCGTTCTGTGATGCGTGTAACGTAACCTCCTAATTCATCGGGCCCACACGCACTGTCTTTGTCCCAAAGACCTCGGCCGTGTGCAGATGCACCCAATAACTTAAGAAGCTTTGTCGGGTGTCATCGGAAACCCCGATTACACCACTCTCATACCGGGATCATCAAAGGAGTAGCTACAACATTACAACATTTGTTACAAAAATATAGATCGAGTGCGAAAAGAATAATAACATTAATTTTACAAAATGTGAGTAAGTTACATTTGAGTAAACTTAACTTAATTAAATTGCGGAAGCCGAGTAGACTAGAAGACAACCGGATGATGTCGTGCCCACCGACATAACCTTGGTTAACAAAGACGAGTCAAGACACGCAACAAGGGTCAACGAACCCCGAGTGCGGAGTACTCAACAAGACTTAACCGTCAAAGAAACGGGGAGAAGACTTAGGAATGCAGGCTTAGGGGAATCAAGGAAAGGTTTTAGTAAGAACCAAGGACTCATTTTGCGTAAAAGCTTACTAAATGTGAATCCTTACTTTCAAGATTTTAATTTCAAATTGGTAACTCATATACTCTAGGTGATTCTATACTAGAGCAAACATTTCTTTCATAAGCCAACTTTCTTTTCCTCAAAACCATATTCCATCAATTACTACGAAGACGGTGCGAGGATCAAGTCTCCTTTCTCGTGGAGCAAACGCCGATTCGAACCGCTTTAAAACCCCGGCTGGGGATACCTCACCACACGACATATGTAGAACTTAAACTTGCATATGTCAACCCTCACTCGGACCGTCCAAAACGGGACCGCGTCCTATGCCACCCGAGTGCCGTACACCTCCAATCCGGGACTTTAAGGGCCTGTTTGGAACAAGGGAATAAAAAACACAGGAATGGAAGAAAACAGAGGAAGAGGAAAGGAATTGAGGTGCAAAACAGGAGGATCGGAAAAACACAGAATTTTATAGGAATATGACCGGTAGGTGTTTGGAACGCAGGAATGTGGACCGGTATAGGAAATTCATAGTTAGTTGCAAACTCAATTGCTTAGATTAAAACTTACTTGGTAATTTTTTTTTTCCTATACGAGTCTACGGATTATTTTTTTTTACCATATATATCTACAAGCTCTGAGATCGGTTGAAGTATTGAGAACGCTTCTCACTCGAAGCGTGCAGCCATACAAAGAACGCCATTGTCCACAAGCAAAGCACACCTCCCCGATCTCCTCGCCCAACAAGACAAGCCAAAGCACACCTCCTTCAGCGATGAGCTTGATTAGTGCGTGCCAGCGGCGTAGGAATGATTCCCTTAGCTCGGAGTGGATTGTTTCGTTCCTCCAAAAGTACAGGCTTGTTTGCCGATTCGGGAGGAAAGGCTCGATGTCATTCTGCGTTCCAAACGCGATTCTGATGAATAATACTATAGGAATTCGATTCCTACACTTTTCTCGCGTTTTTCCCGTGATCCAAACGGGGCCTAACCCACGAGGGTAACATGTACTCCCCGCCATCTCTCCACTCCCGGCGCGGTTATGCGTTCCCGATTTGGCTCACCTCGAGATCTTGGGCTTACTCGTATATGTACTTAATATAACAAATTCTTAATCCAAGGGCCAATCCACGAACGGTCCTTATACGACCAACACGGGACAAGCAAGCTAGTATCCCGCCGGCTTTCAACCTACGTCCCGCCCGATCTCAAATTCATTTCTACTTCTCTTTCTTTTCGAAAATATACCATATTCTCATGTAAAGCATTTTGAAGAAACAGCTTAACTAATTAATCGGGGTTAAGCATCACTAAGCATTTTCGAAATAAAACAGGTTAACAAGGATGGTATTGCAATAATCAAGGATGATAATGCAGCAATTAGGTTATCACTCAACTCCTAGTACTTAATGCAACATATCATAAACATAAGTGTAAAAGCTTTGTAAAATACAAGGAAAGGTTTAAATGTATGAGGGGCTTGCCTGTTTTGTAGGGAAAAGTTCGATTCGGCCCCGGACCACTCACGTCACACTTGACACCAACATCTCTCGTGAATGCACCTTCTCCAAAGCTTGATCATCGAAAACCACATCACTCTCGTTCACTACACGTAAATGATAATGCATGCTTTAGCATGATGAAGTATAAATATGATGCTTGATGGATGCATGAAATGATAAACACTCTACAAGATATCATCACCATTGCCTAAGGAGTTCTCAAGGACCATTTGATTGTGGTATGATCCAAGATTCACAAAACAATCCCAAGATCACACAAAACCTAAGTCATTAAGCACTAATCACTACCCTTATTCTATTAAATAAATAAAACATAAAATAGAAAATAACTTAAACATTTCAAAATGGCCCCAAACTTTTTATACAAGTAGGTCACATCATAAAACAACACCAAATAAATTTTCATGATTTTTGAATAAATATTTTATTTTTTAAAAAATCATGGAAGATGTATTTTTTAATTAAAATTTGTAATTTTAAAACATGCAAGAACTACTCAAAATCTAAGTTTCAAAATTTTGATGGGTAGACATACTCATAAGAAGACTCTACAAAAATTTTCAGAATTTTTTGAAGCTATTTTCAAATTTCTATGAATTTAACAAAACCGAACACTATTCATACAAAAAGAAAAAGACAAAACAATTTTTAAACAAAACGACCATTGGGCTGAAACCGCCCGACTCGCCCAAAGCATCAGCAGGCCAGCCCAACTCCTGCGCCCTATTGGCAGGTAGGACTTCGGGCGCGGCGCATAAATACAGCGCCCGGTCGGACGCCGTGGCTGACGTCGACGGCGTTTCGACCGGCTCACGGTGAGGAACCGGGCGACGCGACTTGACCTTAAACCACTTCCGACCGCTAAGACTCGCCGACACCCAAAACGCGACACCTAGGGCATCGGCGCACTCGCCGGCCGGCGGCGATGGCGGACGTCGGCGGCACGGCGGACGGCAAGACGGCTCACCGGAGCCCTTCCCCGGCGAAGTCGAGCACGGCAAAAACCTCCAAGACACCTAGGGCGACCATTTCTCCTCACTTAATCGAACCAAAACGGCCTTGAGCACGACGCGACCTCACACGCGGGCGGAGCGGCAACGCCGAGCTCGCGTTCGGCGCCGACGTTCCGGCTAGTCCGGCGCGGAAAAGAAAAACTAACGGCACGAGCGCATGATAGGAGCTCACCACGACCTTGATGCTCGTGGCCGGGTTTGAACGGAAACGGAGCGGAGCTAGATGGACGGCGGCGACAGCGACAACGGCGGCAGACCGGGCGGCAAGGTCGGCGTTCCGGCTGGACTCGCTGGGCAAAAACAAAACGGTCGAGCCGACCATGACTACATCGTCGAGGCGACTCCAAAGCACTAGATGGTTGGCTAAGAAGTTCACCGAGCGAGCTGACCATGGCGAGGTGGCGCCGGCGGCGTCCCGGCCGGACTTGAAGAAGACGGCGCGCGGGTGATTTCGACCACGAGGTGGAACGCGAGCTAGCTCAGCCAGCCTAAAACGTTAGCGACGAAAGCGGTGCTATTGGCACGGTCAAATTTGGCGAGGAAGCTCGTCGGCGACGGCGTTTCGTGGCGGATGGCGTGGGTTGCGGCGGCGGTGGAAGAAGAAAAGAAGAAAAGACAGCGTCGGCTTCGAGATTTATAGGGCAAAGAGGAGCTCGACAGTGGATGGCGACGTCGCTAAGCTCACCACCGGCCGGGCGACGCGCGAAAGACGGCCGGGGCGAGGCGGCCATGGCGACGCCGGCAGCGATCGCGGCATGGGCACCATGTGCAAGACTGTAGTTCTAAACCCTAACTTTCAGAATTTTGCAAATTACTTCCAAAATTTGAACTGAACTAGAAAAACTCCAAAAAGCAACTTTGCTTAAAATTTCAAGATCTACAATTTTCACAATTGGAAGATTTTCAAATTCTCGCCTCCAAATATGACTTTTTGAAATAGGGTCAAAATGGAAGAATTTTGAATTCAAAATTACTTTTAAAATTACTTAAAAACTTGAAAAACTTTGTACATATCTTTTTGTTTATCAAGAAAAGATCTACAAAGTAGCTTTTGGAAATTTTGTCAAATTTTGCATAGATTTTGAAATAAACAAAAAGGGGTAAAGAAGAGTTAGGGTTTAGGGTTTCCGACAAAAAGGGGTAACTCTCGGATTCCTATTCTTTTCGCATCCCTTTTCATCCAACAACTCAACCAACTATAACTAAACTTATTTTTGTCCAATCCATTGCTTAAGCGGTAACTAACACCTAGGGTGTTACAATGCGTTCCTCGCCGCCAACTCCAGCTCCTTGATCTTCTTCTCAAGTGCAGTAACCGTATCTAACTTCTCTTTCACTTCTCACTCAAGCTTTTTTTTTACCTTTTCTTTCAATTTTTTCTGGCAAAGTTGCTCTTTCTCTTTCCCTCGTGGCTTAATGTAACAGAACCTCCTAATTATTGGGCCCACTGCGCTTTTGTCATTGTCCCAAAGACCTCGACAACAGTGCGGATACACTCAATAAATTAAGCTTTCTGTCGAGTGTTATCGGAAACCCCGATTACACCCCTCATACCAGGATCAACAAAGGAGTAGCTACAACATTACAACATTTGTTACAAAAAATATAGATCGAGTGCGGAAGAATAATAACATTAATTTTACAAAATGTGAGTAAGTTACATTTGAGTAAACTTAACTAATTTGCGGAAACCGAGTAGACTAGAAGACAACCGGATCATGTCGTGCCCACCGACATAACCTTGGTTAACAAAGACGAGTCAACACCTGCAACAAGGGTTAACAAAACCCCGAGTGCGGGAGTACTCAACAATACTTACCCGACTAAAGAAAATAGAAGAAGACTTAGGAATGCAGGTTTAGGGAAATCAAGGTAAGGCTTAGCAAGAATCAAGAATTCTTTTGCAGAAAAGCTTACTAAAAGTGAATCCTTACTTTCAATATTTTTAATTCATATTAGTAGCTCATATACTCTAGGTTATCCTACTCTAGAGCAAACATTTCTTTCATAAGCCAACTTTCTTTTCCTCAAAACCATATTCCATCAATTACTACGAAGACGGGTGCGAGGATCAAGTCTCCTTTTCTCGTGGAGCAAACGCCGATTCGAACCGCTTAAAACCCGGTGGGGATACCTCACCACACGACATATGTAGAACTTAAACTTGCATATGTCAACCCTCACTCGGACCGCCCAAAAACGGGACCGCGCCCTACGCCACCCGAGAGTACCGTACACCTCCAATCCGGGACTTTAACCCACGAGGGTAACATGTACTCCCGCCATCTCTCCACTCCTAGTGCGCGCGGTTGTGCGTTCCCGATTTGGCTCACCTCCGAGATCTTGGGCTTACTCGCATATGTGGCCAGTATAACAAAGTTCTTGATCCAAGGGCCAATCAACGAAAGGTCCTTAACCGACACCTGAGGCGGAACAAGCACGACCGGGCAACCCTCTTCGGCAACCACCAAAGACACAACCCGTGTCCCGCCCTGGTCTCAAATTAAACACTACTCCTCATTATTCTTCCAAAAGAGAACCATATTCATAATTAAAACACTTTGATGAAAAAGCTTAACTAAACAAGCAGGACTAAGCAATACTAAGCATTTTCAAAATTAAACAAAGTTAACAAGGATGATATTGCAATAAACAAGGATGGTAATGCGGCAATTAGGTTATCTCTCAACTCCTAATTACTTAATGCAACATATCATAAACATAAGTTTAAAAGCTTTGTAAAATACAAGGAAGGGTTTAAATGTATGGGGGCTTGCCTCAGACATGTGCGAGGGGAAAAGTTAGATTCAGTTGGACCATCCACGTCACCCTTGACACCAACACATCGGGTGGATGCACCTTCTCCAAAGCTTGGTCATCGTAAACCACATCACTCTCGTTCACTACACGTAATAATGATGCATTGCTTAACATGATGGAATGGTAAACATGATGCTTGATGGATGCATGAAATGATAAACATCTTGAGTACAACTTTCCTTCACGATAAAGTTGCAACCCAACAAAACCAACTTGTTAAACTACTCTACAAGATATCATCACCATTGCCTAAGGAGTTCTCAAGTACCATTTGATTGTGGTATGATCCAAGTTTCACAAAACAATCCCAAAGCACACATCAAACCTAGGTCATTTACACTAACTACTCTCTTTTTCTAATTAATACTTAATATAGAAAATAATTTAAACATTTCAAAATGACCCCAAACTTTTTTTATGCAAGTAGGACACATCATAAAACAGTACCAAATAAATTTTCATGATTTTTTAATAAATATTTTATTTTCTAAAAATCATGGAAGATGCATTTTTCAATTAAAATTTGTATTTTTAAAACATGCAAGAACTACTCAAAACTCAAGTTTTATAATTTTCATATGTAAACATACTCATAATAAGATCCTACAAAAATTTTCAGAATTTTTGAAGCAAGATTTGAATTTATATGAAAATCACAAAATCAGACACTATTCATAATAAAGGAAATTGATAAAACAAATTTTAAAAGAAAAACAGATCTCAGGCCGAAAGTCGGCCCAGTACTGTGCATGGCCTGTTACTGTGCTAGCCTGCTATGAACAGTAACATACCGACCCAAAAGAACAGTAACAGGCCGGCCCAGCTTTGACCTGTGGTGAGGTGGTTTTGCAAAAAGACCCTTACCTTTTTACTAAATCACAAACACACCCAAACACTATTTCTTTCTCTCTGACCTTTATTCACTTAACCCCCTGGACTTCTTCTAATTTACCATCTCTGGTCCACGAGGGACTCCAGAGCAGAGCACCGGGCGGCGCTCGCCGGCGACGCATGTTCCGGCGACGGAGGCGGGGTAAAGTGACAACGGAGGGAACGAGTAGGGAGAGGAACTCACCGCGGTCCTGGTGCGCTAGCTAGCTGGGTCAAGGACACGGCGGAGATGGTTCGTCGGCGGTGAGGGTGGATGCGGCGGCGCTGACTCGTCGGCATGTTGGTGTTCCGGCGCGTCTGGACGTCGGCTGCAGAAAAGAGTGAGCCGACCGTGACCACAGCATCAAGGCGCAGCTAAAACAAGAATCAAAGGGGCGAGGACATCACCGGAGTGACCGAACGACGGCGGCGAGATCTCGGCGGCGCTTTCCGTCGGCTGCGGAGAAGACGATTGCGCCGGGCAACTCGGGCGATGCGGGGCTGGTTGAGTTGTTTCAAAAGGAGCGCAAGAGAGTTGCGACCATGGTGGTGAGCTCGATTCGGCCGTGGAGCAAGTGATGGCGGCGAAAACCGGCGGCGGCGGAGGTGCTCGTCGGCGGACTGCGAGAGAGCGCACGAGAGCTGCGAACGAGAGGGAGAAAGAGGAAAAGGAGGAAGCCGGCTTGGTTCCTTCACGCCTCGCGCACGCTCGACCTCGCGCGAAGGCCACGGCGACGACACGCCGGGATGGGCAGGGAGGCCACGGCGACAGCGAGGAACAGAGAGGGGAAGAGGATGGGATGACGTCAGCGGCACTGTAGCAACCGAGGTCTTTCAGAAATTTGCAAATTACTCCAAAATTTTGAATAGAAGATGAAAATCTGCAAAAAGCAAAGTTGCTCCATTTTTCAAGATCTACATTTGAACTTTTTGAAACATTTTCAAATTCGGCCTCCATTTTGAAATTTGAATTTGGGGCAACTTTGAGGTAAGTACAGGATTTGAAATTACTTTTAAAATTATATAGAAACTTGAAAAACTTCAAAAACTAAAAATGTACATCTTGAAAAGATCTACATTTTAGCTTTTGGAACCATACCCAAATTCTTTTTAGATTTTAAACCACAGAAAAGGGGGTAAAAAGGGGTTGGAATCTAGAGTTTCCGACACATAAAACAACACTGCGTTTCAATCTTTTTCACACCAGAACTCAACCAAAACCTAAAATTAAACTTATTTTAGTGCAATACATATCATGGGGAACTAATGATGGATGCTTTAGTAATAGTAACACCGGGGGTGTTACACTTAACTCTTTCAAGCTGACATTCATTCAGCAGGAAAACAATCAATAGGACAGCTTCAAGCAAGTTGCGATGTACACTGTGCAAGATAATCCGGAAAGTAACTAGAAAAATGCACAACTAAAACTCAGTACCTGCTTCTTAGCAGGTCCTAATTGAATGAGACGAACACGTTTTGCAAATTCTAAGAACCTCAAGGTTTCCAAAACATCGTCAAGGGGCTCATAGCGAAATGGCAAAGGCCATTGGTTGGGGGCTCCCACCCGGGGGTTCAAATCCCTGGGTGCGACACTTTATCCCGGATTTATTTCGGGATTTTAAAACGCGTGCATTAAGTGGTAGGCGACGTCCCCCGCCGATAGCGAGGCGCCCGGTGGTGACACCGAACTTCAAGATTTGCCGCTCGCCCCGTCAGCGCGTCTGCGTTGTCTTGTGTAATCTCAAAAAAAAAAAAAAAAAAGGTTCCAAAACATCATTATTGGATGGGCTAATATGCACAATCATTAATGATTTTGAGTCTCCTCCTGTTACAAATATCAAAGCACAAAAAGAAAATTAATCATGTGGCAAAATGAGAAAAAAGTTAGACATAATCATGGTAAGCAAGTAGACCGTCTTACTATAAATAGGGGAGCCCTCCCATTAGGGGGGGGTTGAGTACCAGTGATGGATATTTATTACCAGTCTTACACATTTACATTCTAGTCCTCTTAACCTTCTCCCCTAGGGCCACGCCTAGGCGGGAGGTCACACCTCGTGTTGAGAATCACAGATTCAACATTCTTACCAAAATCTCTGTTCTTAGC
>JADLZK010008287.1:0-29420 GCA_015847255.1 Hyparrhenia diplandra
GCAAAACATTCCGAGATCATATCTTTACGTGGGTTCAGCGACCCTAATCGCAAAGGGGAAAATAAATAACAAAAGGGCGGTGCATACACCATGATTAATATATGCGGATAGTATCTAGCAAGGATTGTTAATAGTATTCTCAAAAATTCAATAACAGAGGAAACCATGTGCACTGCAGCAATGACTATCTATACAATCATAAAAGCAAACTCATATGGACGAAAACTATGCAAGCTGCAAGCATGGTTTTCAAAGTACTATGTAGCTGCATTTGCATTTCAAGCATGCGACTGTCATCTGCATTGCAAACATGCCTATTATGCAATCACCAAACTTGCTTGGATGCGTAAAGAGGACCATTGGATTAGTATCACAGTTCACTAAACAGCGACTAAATTTTGATTACATAAGCAATGTAGAGCGAGCTTACCATCTCATTTTTATTTCACATTTGTACAGAGATAGGATCATTGTCCCAAAAACCATCATAGAGCCAAGCATCTTGTAATAATATATAAAAATGTTCATCATTGCACAGCCCCAAAACCTCGGTAGAGAACACGCGAGAGCGCTGGGCAAACATGGCCACAACATCGGCCCACGATAGAAAAACATTTTTGTTGCCTTTTCTGATTGGCATTGTGCGGTGGCGAGATGCGCTAGCCGCTAAGGCACTACTCTCCAAAACCAACAGCCAATATATTTATGAGTGATCATCAATGCATATGCCAAAAGTGCTTCAATTTAATAAGAATACGAAAATGGAGACCAAAAGAATATACTCAACTTAAATGAAACAAAAATATATTGTTTGTGGAAATATCCTGCGATAAAAGTATGCATATAGCGAGGCATTAGCATATGCTTAGATTGAAATAGCTTATCATCAATGTTGCATGTTCAGAAATAATTTATATCAATAGTCATTTTCTTTCGGGCCAAAAGACCATAGCATCGGCACACAAACATGTGCTTTGAATTTCATTGTATGCCGAAACAGGAAGTTCGATTACTAATGCAACATCACAGCATGTTCATGAAAATTCAAGATCTCGAGGCATGAAATGAAATTTTTGAGAAGAAATGTTACCACATACGAGATCTAATGAGATTTAAAGTGTAAGAGGCAGAGATAGGTATTAGGGAATTATTTGTGCAAAGAGAGAAGGGAATCTAGCAAATTATTAGCAAACAATAGCTGCGCTCAAATCTTGAAACAACTTTTACTGCATGACCCATGGAACCCTGATCGCATCCAGCAACACAACCTCGAAGGTATGTCAATACAAAATATAGTCTCTGAAGAAAATACATATCGGTCAGTATTCGAGTTATTCACTATTCAGAGTATTCAGCTATTCACTATTCAGAGCATGTTTCTACTTTCTACTCTAAAATAAAACTCACTGGACTGGACAAATACTAAAGCAATATATATCTAACAAATCTTAGCATATATCAAAATCTTACTCAATTTACCTACAAAAATCTCACTGGATAAATACCATAGCAAGAGGAGCAACGAACGCACCTACAAATCTCAATTTACCTACAAATTCTCCTTGGGGTACTCTGCACACACACGTACAGGCGTCAGAGATCGCTCCTGGCTCACTTAATTCATTTCGAATCTTTATGCGTGGCCGGCGTCAGAGGGGAGCAACGAAGTTACGAACGCACCTTCGTCAAAGCTCTTGCGGCAGGAGGCTGTTGTTAGGGTGGTGCATCGTCGTTGTGTGGAGCCTCGATGGCGGCGGCGGCGCCCCGTACGTGGCGACTTGCGAGCAGACTCGTCCTTAGTGGCCGGAACCAGGAGCTTCATCCAGGCAGGCTTGGTTAGAGAGGTTACCCCAAGCACCAGGAGTGAAGAAACTCCGAGACAGAAGGCGTCATCTCTCAGCACCGGGAACAGATTCTGCCTCTTTCCCCGCCAGATCTACCGGTGTGACCGACGTGCCTCTTCTCCCAGCAGGAGAAGCGAGAAAGGAGGGACCTGGGAGAGGGAGGGCCTACAGCTGTCGCTGTGCACGCACCGGTGGGGCACCACGGCGGGTGGCCGTCGCGCGGGGAGGCGGGGCTGGAGTCGCCCGGCAGGGCCTGCCGATGCCCGGAGACGCCGCACCTGGGGGCTGCTCGCGCTGGCGGCCGTGCTCTCAGCGCGCCGCCGCAAGCGTGGTGGGTGGCGTCGCGTACGCCCTGTACTCCCACCACCCGCCCGGCTGCCCGCTCACCCGGCATCGCCCAGGCGCTGCTGCTTCTGCAGCGCGTCCTCCGTCTGGTAGAGGCGGGAGGGAGGGCCGGAGCCAAGAAGAGAGAGAGAAGCGCCGTGCGGATGTGGACTCTGAGAGCTAGAGGTTGGAGCCGGTTTATTGGCCAGCGGTTTTTCTCCACACCTTCAAGCGAGCGAGCCGACAAGCGCTACCACGGGTTAGGAGCGAAGCCATACCGCTTCTGGGGAAAAGCGGCTTCGACCACGGGCCCCACGCAGCGGCGTGCCCATAAGCAAGCGTACGTGCAGCAAATATACAAAAAGAACCTTTTTTATTTTTTATTTATTTTTTTTTTTTTGGAAATTTTCAAAGAAGTTAGCATAGAAACTTGATAGAGCTAGCTGTCCTGGGTCCGCTTCATTGGCTGTCATTGGGGCTATTTTGGGTTCCCTAGATCTTTGAGAGCAAGTTTAGTAATTTCGCAAAGTAATTCGGCGATATAAGCGTTGCCACATCATATAAAGCTATCACGTAGCCGACTCATATAATAAGCTAACCATTAGCCGGTTATTAGACTAGTTCAAACATGCGGGAAGCTTTTAATGCTTGCATGTATGTACGATCTAGTGTGGGCTAGTATTCACGTGCCCCTTCAAGCATGGAAGGCACGAAAGCAAAGAGGGGGGTTGGGTACAGACAATCGAAAGTAGTAATGCGTGAGTCCTGCTACCGCCACGATCCCCGTCACCGGTTCTTGTGCTTCGGTGGGAAGCCAAACGCGCCTTAACAACACCCTCTCTCTAACGTGGCTTTGTTTGGATGGCGTGGCTGTTTTATTTCGCCGGCTTAAACTCCCTTCTTGTACCTGCTCGATCTTTGGAAAGCATGCGGGTGACCTCAAACATGACAAGGCGGGCGATTTCTCTTTTTTGGATTTGTAGGCACGCCATGGCCACCATGTAGAGATCCCGATCGGTTGCACGAGGCACCGGTAGTGGTAGGCCATTTGTCGACCATGGCGACCAATTGCGACCACTGTGTCGCTTCAAATCTGGGTTGGTACGCTCCGCTGATAGAGACACGTGCTCTCGGCGAACTGTGTGCCCTTCCATCCATAAAAAGTGGCAAGGCGTGCTCTCCATGGCGAACTTGGCGTCCGCGATTGTATGGCCATTGGCATCAAGCAGCGCCACCTCAACCCGACTTTGACCACTGCTTTTTCCATGTGAACTAGGAGTCGTTATCCTTTGTGAATTCTCGATGTAGGGATCCATTAGGCGTATCTTGGTACAAAAAATATCCATCTACTGGGATTGGAGGCAGCGCGAACAATTTCACAATGTTGTGGTGCCTTATTTTGTTGCGGTGAAGACCCTCGGGAAAATAAGGCACCGCAACATTGTGCATTTGTTCGGCTATGCCTCCAATCTATAGATGAACATTCTTTTGTACCACCAGATGCTCAATGTATCCCTACATTAGAGAATTCACTGATGATAGCTCCCAGTTCACGTGAAAAGACGGGGTCAAAGTCGAGGTGGTGCGTGCTTTGAGTCATATGCATCATAACTCAAGTCCAATGGTCATACACGGTGACGTCAAGTCCAAAAAACATCCTGCTCGACTCTACTTCCGAGGCTCACCTCGCAGACTTTGGTCTTGCCACTTTTATTGATGGAAGGGCATACAGCTCGCGGAGAGTGCGCCTCGGCACGTTTGCCTACATGCCGCCAGGTAACGATCCATGCCTGCTTTCAACTTCAAATCAGATTATTCAATAATGTCCTGTTTCCAAAAAAAACCAATGACGTTCTTTTGTGCCTTTCAGAATATGGAAACAGTCATGTCTATGATAGGAAAGGTGACGTATACAATTTTGGGGTGGGTTTTGCTTTGTGTTGATCACAGGGCACTGTGCAGTCCATGACAGTATGAGCCTTCGTAAATGGATCATGGAGCAGGCCAACCAGATTGGACAGGGCTAGCTACAGCCCTCGCCGTCTACCACCGCCAGAGCCTGTGCAGCTGATGGTGGATCTCTACACGGTGGCCATGGCGTGCGTACAAATCCAAAAGAGAGATCGTCCAGCCATGTTTGAGGTCCTGCGCGTGCTTTCCAGCATGGTATTATACAGGTTTCATGTACACATTAGTAGGGATTATCTCAAATGTACTCTTCTGGATTTATTTATATTGTATCTTTGCATATATTTAACAACCCTGAACATGAGCCCAGTATTTGATTTTTTTTTTTTTTTGTTGAAAGGGATTCATCTTCATGTGCGCTATATATCCCGTTTGATAGTGATGTAGTACTCCAAATCAATGTTGAGAGAGATTAGCTAGTCGAGACACTGGATTGAGTCTCTACGGGACCGCCCGTAGTAGTAGCCTGGCGCATGCCGTGTCGTACCTTCTCGCACTAATCCCCCTAGATCCCTGCTCCTCCATCCTCTAATCCATCTGAATAGCACCACCATCTGATTCCTCGTCCTTCCCGCATCAGATCGATCCCAACAACGCCTGTTTTGGTTCGTGGTTTCCGCTCACAGCAGTATCCGTGAACTGCTGTACCCCTCTTTTCCTCTTCGTGATTTTCCTTGTAATCCCTACTCTTCCGCTCAAATCTCTGCCCCTTTGTTTGCGGATTGAACTGATCCAGCGCTCCAATCATCTAATCCGCCCGGAATCCTTCTCTTCCTCAACTTCCATGTGTGATTTTGCTCTCGTCGGAAGGTGTCTCAGGGACCCGTCTTTCACCACGAACAGCGTCGCTGCCGCCGCCGACGGTGGCTCCTGGTGATTTTGCCTGTTCCGTTGTCCTTGTCCATCACCACGTCCGACCCTCTCCTCCCCCGGCATCATGCTGTATCCAATCGAAGAGGAGCCGAGATCTAATATTTTTGCCTCATTTGCTCATTTCCTGCTGCCGCTGTCCTCCATGGATGGCGATACTCCTGTTGCTCCGGCCGCCCCCTCCATGGCACTCGTGCCCCCTGATCCCCCACCCGCCCCCCATGATCCACCCCCACCCGCTCCTCCACTCATGCCCACTCCCTCGGATCCTCCTCACCCCACGCAGCCTCCAGTCATGCCTCTTTCTACCAGCGCTCCCACCTCAACACTCTCTAATCACCACAATCCTGTGCCGGTTCAAGACAGAGCTCATGGTGAGGCTCTGCGTCCACTTGGTGACGATTCTCCTCCACGCCTCCCACAGACTCATGCTGGCAGTCCTCCTCGTCGTCTTTCCCAAGTTACTGCTCACACAACGACTTCAGGCGCCGACCGACAGGGCGCCACCAGCGCCACTCCACGCTTGCAAGGCTCTCCGACTACAACTCAAGCGCAAGCCAACAGGACGCACTCTGGAGCCAGGACACACTTGGCATGGAACTGCAGAGGCTCAGGAGGCAACCTACGCAGTTTCACCATGGTACATCTTTCCCGGCTCCTCGCCTCCACTAGAGCTCAAGTATGCTTTATTTCTGAAACTCGTAATTCCTCTATTACTATTACTGCTCTTAAAAACCATTTCAATCTCAATAATGCTTTTGTTGTTCCCTCGTCTGGCCAATCTGGTGGCCTGTGGTTGTTATGGACTCATGATGTTGATATAGCTGTCGTCGACCATCACCACCACTATATTTTGGCCCTTTGCACAGATAGAGCCACCAATCACCAATATGGTCTAGTGTGTGTGTACGGAGATCCCCACCATCGTTTGTCTAGTCTTATATGGGGCAGTATTCTGAACTTTGTAGAACTCAATCCTAATATGCCGATGCTTTGTATGGGGGATATGAATGACATCATGCATGCGAAAGTGAGAAATATGGTCCTACTGCTGCGACTACGCTCGTATTTCGGAGTTTTGTGGTTATGTCATCCATCGTGGTTTTTCGACTTGGGTTACAAAGTGGTCCCGGCTTTATACGGACTAACAAGCGTAATTCTTCCCCCCACGTATGAAAGGCTAGATCGTTTTTCTTGCTAATTCTCGAATGGTGTTTGATGTTTCCTAATCTTGTTGTTTACCATTTACTTATGCTTTATAGCGATCATGCCCCTATCCTTGCGGTTCTTAACTCCCATAGGCCTCGTGTAAATAAACCCTTTAGATTTGAAAATTGGTGGTTATTAGATAATGAATACAATGATGTGGCTAAGAATAGTTGGTCTTGTTCTACTAATCGTGTTTTCTCGAGAGAAAACAAAATACCTTCTTTGCAGATTTAAAGAGATGGAGAAGAAAGAAACCTAAAAATAGTGACCTTTTAGGTAGAATTGAAACCCAAATCCTACACCAAGCAAAATCTCCCTCCTAGCCAACAAGATCATGCTCTCCAACTCCAACTCCACACCCAACACCAAGACCTTTACGCTAAAGAAGAAAAATACCATCTTCGGTGCTAAAAAGAACTGGGCACGAGAGGGGGACGAAATACTACTTTCTTTCTGAGCAATCATCAAAAGGAATCGAAGAAAGCGAGAATTACCTACCTAGTTAACCCGGATGGCTCCCAATCTACTACACCCGATCGCCTAGCCACCACCCTCGTGAACTACTTCAAGGATATCTTTTCCACCCAACCTCATGCATCCACTTCAACCCAACCCCCCACCGACACTACACCCTAAGACGCCCCTAGCACCCCCCCACCAACCGCCGGCTCCTTTCCCAATCACCCCTATCGGTCCCTAAACCATTCCGACCAACAACATCGGGGAAGAAGAGGCGGCTCAACGAGAAGCACACTTCGGTACACTTATTCTAAACCATCCTTGCGGGAAGTTCACGATATCATCAAACAAATGAGAAACAATGCATTTGCCCCCGATGGACTTAACGCGACCTTCTATTAAAGCGGCTTGGCCATGGGCCAAAGAGGATATCTACAAGGTGGTAACGATTTCTACTCAAATTCCTTTCTTCCTACCGATTTAAATCAAACTTATATAACTCTTATCCCTAAAATCACTTTCGGCCCCTTTATCCTAAAGATTTCGGACCTATCGGGTCTTTGTAATGTTATTTATAAGGTCATAACCAAATCTTTGGCTAACCGTCTCAAGCGGCATCTTCCGGGTTACATTGATCAAGCTCAATCGGCTTTTGTTTAACCGTCATATCTCCTCTAATGTCATTATCACCCAAGAAATAATCCACTCTTTTCAACCTTAAGAGTTGGAAAGATCAAGCTTTCATTCTAAAATTGATCTTGCTAAAGCTTTTGACAGCTTGAGTGGCAGTTCATTGCCGATGCGCTTTCGTCGTTTAGGTCTCCAACAAGGGTTTGTTAATCTCATTATTACATGTATCTCATCCCCTCAATTTGCGCTATGGTAAATGATGAGCCTACTGATTTTTTTTAGCTCTCAAAGAGGTTTAAGACGGGGCTGCCCTCTTTCACCGTATCTATTTGTCATTGCTATTAATGAACTCTCAATTAGATTGCGAGGAGGCTCTTCACTCTAACAATTTGACAGTATCTCCCTATGACATGGAGGCCCGGCCATTCACTCTTTATTATTTGCAGATGACTTAATCCTATGTGGTAAAGGCGACGACAGGGAAGCACAACAACTAAAATTAATTCTATATGATTTACGAACCAATGGTCGGACCCCCAACTTACAAAATCCTCCATTTACTTTAGCAAGCATGTTCCTCAGGGTCTATTAGGGCCAATATAAAAGCTATCTTTCCTGTTCAAGACCTCCAGCCCCACACCATGCACCTAGGCCACCCAATGATTTTCTCTCACAGGGACAAGAATAGGGCTTATGATTTTATCTATGGTAAGTTCCTAGCCAAACTAGGTACCATTAAGGCAAATAATCTCAACCATCTTTGGTAGGTTACGAGATATAAAGTCCCGGTCCTTTCTTCTATCCCTTATTTTATTATATGTCTCTTTGTTACATTTTTTAAAAGCTTTTATAAAAAGATTAACACTATTATCAAGAGATTTTTGGTGGGCGGTGTTCAAGAAGAACAGAAACAACTCCAATCCACTACGGATCCGGGAAGATATCACGAGATCAAAGGAAGAAGGCGGCCTTGGTATAAGAGATATGGAAACCATTAATAAGAGCCTTATTGTTCACTCGCTTGGAATGTTGCCACGCAAAAAACCCCTTCCTCACCTCTATTCTCAAGGCCAAATATTTTCATAACACTTCCTTTTGGAATGCTCCTAGTAACACTCCAAAATCTATCTATTGGTCCTCAATCCTGCAGGTAAGACAACACCTCAATGACAATGTCACCTATCAAATCCATGCGGGTAACTCTTCAATTTGGTCTTCTCCTTGGTGCCCAAACTGAGTGAAATTCATGACCACCTCAAACTCCCAAAGAACTAATCACCCCTACCCTCCACGTTCTTGACCTTTGGCTCCCCCTAATACTCATTCTTGGAACCAACCCCCTAATAGAGTCTATATTCTCCCCTCGAAGCTTCCCAATCCATCCGGTCTGCTCAAGTGGTTCATTCCGACCATAATGACATTCTTAGATGGACACCAACTACTAATGGGGTTTGCACCACTTAATTTTGTCTACTCTCACCTTCACTCCCTTCAACATCACGGCCTACCTACTCAAGGCTCCGTATATCTCTCGTTGGTGCCGATAATATCTTACGTAAAAGTGTGGAAAAGTAAAACTATTCCCCTATTCTCAAAACTTTTGCCCGGAGGGTAATTAGAAGAGCCATTGCAGAGGGGAAAAGGGGGGAGATACTCAAAGACACATCGACAAGCATTGCAGCCATTGTGGAGCAATTGAGGATGATAACCATCTTTTCTTTCTCTCGTGATTTACCAACTTCGGTATGGGCTACTATTACTACTCCTCTTCCAACCCAAAACATTACTACCCCCGAAGATGGTATCCAAAATTCTTTAATCAACTTGCTGCCACCTAACCCCTCTCGACCACATGCTTTGCAATACTTTATTCATAATGTGGTATATTTGGAAAGCTCGAAATGATTTCAGGTTTAAAGGCAAAAGATGGAGCTCGGTTCAAATACAAAAGGCAAAGACAAAGACATGGAAAATCACCTACAGGCAATTCAAGAGCAGGCCGGTGCAGCCAACAATGCAAATGGCCCCACCAAGCAGACCATGTCCATCACCGCCGGCCACTACAACAAGGTAACATCTCTCGTTTCTCGCAGGCTCTACTACTACGCCTCCACCCATCGCGATCAAGGAGATCTCTACACCGAGCAAAGACAACTCTTGACCAGCCATCCACGTTGCAGGGCCAAGGTATTACTTCGTCTAATGTAGGTCACCAAGAGATACAGGCGAATGGGGAAATGGCTCCACAAACCCAGCGTCAACTACAGCCACTCCAAGATCCACCTTTGCACCTAACGCCACAAGGTCTACTGTCATCGTCAACCATTCGACAGCAACCAGGACTGATGCATCACATCCCTGGTAGCTTGTCTACCAATGACAGGTATCTTCTTCAAACCCCTTCTTTGTTGAATGGTTTTAGGTGTTATTCAGATGCTTCCATCACCCCGGATGTACCTGGAGGTTCACCAAGACAAGCAGGCCTTGGTGTATTCATAGTCAATACTTCAACTTCGCCCCCAATTAGTGTCTTCGTCAAGGCGATAATGCAGGAGGCAACTTCGGTCCTAATGGCGGCGCAGGCCTTGCCCTTGCTGCTTCTATTCTTAACAGAATGAATATTATGGAGGACGCAAACTTACTTGCAGACAATCAGCTACTCATCAACTACATCCACAACGCCGACCGAAGAAATCCACCGGACTGGAGAATCAAGCCCTACACGGAGCTTGTCTTCTCGCCCTTGCGAGAACGTCCATCAAGGCGCATGAGATTCAAGAGATAGCAATCGGATGGCGGACTCTCTTGCTAGACGAGCTTACTTTCTATTCAAGCTCCTCACCATGACTTCGAGGGATTATGTGTTAACCCCAGTCATGACCTTGGGTGCCCTTTTCTCATGGCACTCCAGAATGTAACAATCAACAATGTTTTGGTTACAACAGCATCGTGCTGTTAAGCAATGAAATTATGTTTACTTGTCAAAAAAATAAATGTTGAGAGAGAGATGTTCAATCCCAGAACTTCATGGGGTATGTGGCAGCATATAAGACTACTTTGTTTGCTTTCTTTTGGGACTTGAATTCCGATCAGTTTATTTTGCTCGGTGTATGCTAATTGTATTCGGAACTCCACTCCTCCATCAAAGTGCGGCTGTAGTAACTGTTAACTGCAACCTCTTTCTTGCACATGGGGCCTTGTTTAGATGGCTAAAAATTGGAACTGCATGTCACATCGGACACTATAAAGACGTTTCGTTTGTTAGTGGTAAATATTATCGTATCATTAAATAACTAGGCTCAAAAGAATCGTCTCGAAATATACATCTAAACTGTGTAATTAGTTATTTTTTACCTACATTTAATACTCTAAACATATGTCTTTTATTGTATTTAATGTGATGTGATGGAGAAAAGTGAGGAAAAAGTTAGAAATTTTAACCATCTAAACAAGGCCTGGGTCGCCTGATCTGGCCAAGGACACACAATTTTTTTTAGTGCTATCAGATACAGTCCATAGGGAATGCGCCCTATGTATTGAGCGACGATGGAGTTCGCGAGGCGGCCGGAAGCCGGGACGACGGGGCGAACGCCGTGGCTAGGAGGAAGGGCGTTGCATTGTCTCCCGACGAGCTGGCGAGGCGGCCTGCGCGATACGGAGCGACCCAGTGGTCGATTTAGATCAAACAGAAGAATTTCAAACTGCAGTAATCACAAACAAACAAAGCATCTAGAACTCACAATCAGCAGCAACTGCAACTGAATAGAAACAAAATCAAGAATAAAAAACAGAGATGACCACAAGTAACAGCAACCGACCATGTCATCCATTCCAGCAAAGATTGATTGATACATACGGGCAGCTCCGATTCACCACAAACTTTCACCTGATGACAAACCATCCATCACAGAAACCTAACCAAAATCTAACCAAACAAAGACAAGACGCTAATACTGCTACTAATCAACGAAGAGAAACTTGAGCGGCTGGCCGGTCCCCCCTTGTTCCATGTCGAATCTTGGTTGGAACCAGAGACAGGGAGAGAAGCCGGCAAGGCAACCACCACGGCCTAGAACTCCTGGGACGCGGATCCGATCTCGGCCTTGCCCTTGCCGCCGGCCTTCTTGGGCAGCAGCGTCTGGTGGATGTTGGGCAGCACCCCTCCGGCGGCGATGGTGACGGCGCCGAGCAGCTTGCTGAGCTCCTCGTCGTTGCGCACGGCGAGCTGGATGTGGCGCGGCACGATGCGGTTCTTCTTGTTGTCGCGCGCCGCGTTGCCCGCCAGCTCCAGCACCTGCAATCAATTAACACGGCGAGGAGGATTTCATTCATTCAGTAAACACACACGCATCCGACCAAGAACAGAGACCGAGAATGGAGGGGAACGGAGACGACGAGTCGGTTGGTTGGTTGGTTTGTTGGTTTACCTCGGCGGCGAGGTACTCGAGGACGGCGGAGAGGTAGACGGGAGCGCCACCGCCGACGCGGGCGGCGTACTTGCCGGCCTTGAGGTACCGCGCGATGCGGCCGACGGGGAACTGCAGGCCGGCCTTGGACGACCGCGACACGGCCTTGGAACCCTTGGGCTTGCCCCTGCCGCCGCCGGTGGAACTCATACTCGCTTTGCTCTTCTGAGAACGAACTACGACGTACTCAACGGAACGAATCGCCGGCGGGCGCTCTTCTCCTGATTTGGGGAAGTGGTGGAAGTGGAATGGAATGGAATGGGGGCGGCGAGGCCGCGGTTTTGTAGAGGGAAGGGAACGCCGCGGTGGATGGGTGGGGATGATTGGCGGAGCGGGCGTGCCGCGGATCGCTGACGTGGAGGAGGCGAGGGCCGTCGGATCGGCGAGGGGGCGCGTGGAATGGAGCGCCCGGATCTCGCGTGGAATGGGGCGCGCGGGGGAGGGAAAGGAATTCGTTTCGGCTTGGCGGTTTGATTTCCGCGCGGGAGAATTTGGAAAGGCGCCTGCGATTGCGGTTTCGGTTTCGGTTTCCCCCAAATTTGGCATTTCGTGGAGGTGATTTTTTTTTTTTTTTTTTTTTTTTTGAGAAATGAGGCGTCGCGCGTGGCTGATTGGGCTGGGCCTGAATGGACCGACGACGGTTTGGTGGGACGCTAGGCCCATTCGCTGGTTCACGGAAGTTTGTAGCATCAGGACTTTCTGCTTTTTTTTTCAAAAAAAAAAGTATTGTCGTACTTTGATTTTCCTTCCTTTTTCAACTTGAAATATGACGTCACAAAACCAATTAAAATATCTTTAACCTGATTTAACTTGGTTTTAAACGGGTTTTCTCCTTATTTAAGTAAATAAAAAAGAGGTAGACATTTCATAAGATTTTTAAATAAACCACACAAAAAAGGTATTAAGCTTCCAAAAAAACTGATATAAATCCTTGAGATAGATTGGACGATTCATAAATCGTAGTTAAAAACATCTAGGAACTTCCAAGAATTAGATTTACCTCTAGAAAACATAAAAAAAAATATGTGCAAAACATCTACAAAGTCCACGGACCACTGTAATTGATGTCTAAGAACCTGTTTACAAAGAGATGCTACCAACAAAATAAATAATATTAGATGCAACTAGCACTATTATATGCATTTGACATTTTTCCCATGTCTTTGGGTGTTGTCTCGATTCTCCTAGAGCTCATTGTAATCTTTCTAAGTTTTTATGAGCTCTAAATATTTGTTCCTCCACCAGTTCATGAGTAAGATATGTGGTTTTAGAGTGTGAGGTGCAAAATCAAACATCTGACAATTTAAAAGTTAAAATGGACTTTTCTCAAGTTCTAGATGGCACGCGGCTGCGGATGTGTGGAGGCCAGGTTGGGTTTTGATGGGCTTGTGAGGCTCTCTTAAGGCTCGTTACGTGGGATTTATCGAGGACTCTTCCTTCTGTGTAGCGCAGTTATAGTTGGGGTCATTCCAACTCCAACCAAACAAGGTATTTGTCGTTGTTTGGAAATCGAAAAAAAAATGCTCGTACCTGTGGCCGCCCACTTGTGTCATCGCTTTTTGAACGTGTGCGCTTGCCCATTCCCTCTTCTGTCACCGTCGTTGAGCCACTACATAGATCCAATCACTCACGCATCGTCATGTATCGCCCTAGGATGCAACGCGCTTGCCCAGATCTGCCTTGCCATGGCCATGGAGGGACGAAGTCTCTGCCTAGATCCACAACGCCGATATGGAAGGAGGAGCCGATGGTGTTGGGGGACGAGGAGGGCATGACCCCAGATCTGAAGCGTCGATATCGAAGGATGAGGAAATGGTGGGGGAATTGCAGGATAGGCACAAAAGCAGGAGGGGGTGGTGATAGCTTAAGGGTAGGAGAGGGCACATATAGACGGGGCTACAAGGGGAGAGAGGAAGGCCCGGAGCAAAGAGGAAGATTGAGGAGACTAGGGGTGGCGGCGGTGTCGGGGTTTTCGTATATATATCGCTGGTGAAAGTAGATTTGGCAAAAAAAAAAAAAAAAAAAAGTTTCTATGGAGAGTGTTCTTTTGGAAGGGAGTAGCAAGTCTAGTGTTGTTAAGCTTTAGGGATATTATATACTACCAATAGTAGCTATCTATAGTTTTGTAGATATATTGTTTTTATGCGTAAAACAAAACCTATGTATATCCAAAGAAACAAAATATCTTTTAATTTTCAACGGAGGTAATAATATGGTTAAATTAGTAACAAGCGATCCAAACATGTAGTGCTAATGTGTAACTTAATTTTTTCGATGTGCCTATTCTTTTGTTCCTACGAATCCATGAGCAAGAGAAATTAATATTGTTAGCAATTGCTAAAAAAATAGCAAGGTATGACTAAGGGATGCGACTATATATGACCTAATTGATCTCGACCGGATTAGCACAGCCCAGCAATTTCCTGGCCGGTCAATTCATTGGTCTGTCTTTTGACAGCTCGACATCTAATATATGAACACCACAGTAATGTACTGACATTGAGGACGTACAGCAGCAAGAAGAACCAATGCAAGGTAAAAATTAACATAACCACCTCCAGTTATACATGTATGTATATATGTATTGTATACTAATTAATTATTACCACTGGCAATTTACCATCCCGTAGTGACCCACTCGATCCCCTAATAAATAACAATATTATTATACAAATAAGAGTCATGAGAAGAAAGAAACAAATAAGCAAAAACAGGCACTGTACGACGCCCACGTACTACGTTGGTGCTTGCTTGCTCCACCAGACGAGCAGGGTGGTCTGGTCGATCATCACATCAGTCATCGATCACATATCCGAGTTGACAGCCCTGCAGTTCCGGCGAATCTCCCCGCGCTCGCCGGTGCGCACGCCGACGCGCCCCATCTTGCGCACGGCGTGCTTGAACTCCTCGAGGAAGTACCCCCTCCTGGTGAGGCGGTGGATCATGCCGGCGGCGCGGCGGTCCGACAGCAGCGCGGCGTCGGACGCGAACAGGCCCCGCCCCAGCTTCAGGTTCACGTAGTAGTGCGCGTCGAACCGACCCGCCGGACTGCCCGGGTCCATGGTCACCGCCGTCACGTTGTTGGACGAGGCGGCCGGAGCTGGACCGCATCGCGCACGTAGCTGCGCCGCGTACGCCGCGTTCAGCGTCGGGTCGCCGGAGGTGGTGGTGGAGGAGAGGCGCGACGCGAAGGTGTTGCAGTGGGCCACGCCGATCGTGTGCGCGCCTGCATTGAGATTGATTAGTTGCCGGACGGAGCAGAGGATGTTGCAGCTTGCGTAGTAGGACCAAGAAAGGCTTGGATTCGGTGGTTGAGGCACTGTTTCGTGCGCGTCGTGTGGACCAGGGAGTACTGTAGTGCACACTAGAGTCCGGGCGGCAGGGCAACCGAATCCAGACTCGAGAGCTTGGTGCTAAGCTAGGACAGGATATGCTTGGGCGTGAACGGGCAAAATAAAGGACGTTAGTTACAAGTGGTGTGGCCACTAGGATTGGTTGGCAGTTACCCGTTAGGGCGGCCGGTTGACACGGGCTACCTAGCTAGCTAGGTGCAGGAAGGGATTAGCTAGATTCTGGAGTGATCATGCCAGCTCTAACCACCGGTGGCAGTACAGTACAGAGCAGGTCCCAGCGCCCATGCGCATGCATCAAGCTCCTTTGGATAGCCCGGAGTTTCATAAGAGAGTTTGTTTTCGAATGTCGACACTCAAGCTTAATTTGTAGATTTATGAATATAGTAGACATGCGTAGTTTTTAATTGATGAAGTTTCACTCATACCCTGATGATCGAATAAAGTTAGAGCTCCCTAAAAAAAAAAAGAAACCTAGCTCTTCTTTGGTTGCTACTTGCTCTAGCTAGTGAAGATTCTTCATCCCATGGTGACATGCATGTTCTATGGAAATCTTGAGTTCGTGGACCTTGTTAGCTAGCTATTATCAATGGAGTGTATGGCATAGGGTGGATGGATGCACACACTGGCTTATATATAAAGTGCTACTCCATACGAAAGAGTGGCATCGTCCTATATATGTTGCATGCCGCAGTAGTGTGTCACGCCATGATTTGAGATTAAGGTTGGGTGTGATTGGGCCTTCAAAACACTATCGGATCCTTTATATTTATTATATATAATATTTGTGGAGCTTCTTAAGATCGATTGTAGTTCAATATATGTTAATAAGTGGCTCACAATCACATCACACCTTTTCGTTAAAATCAAGGAGTAGGCTCGAGTTTGCTTTTGACTAGGAGTACAATATGGATGATAATACTATGCATAACTAACTGTGCTTACAGTCTTGATGACACATATGACACGCATCACACATTCTTGGGCCCCCAACGACACTAGCACTGGTAGTAGTACGTGCTACTGCGTGCAACTTGCTTTGGATGTCTGACCTGATCGTACGTGCTGCAAATTAAGGCAAGCATGCAACAAATCTGGTGGCTTTGCATTGCCTCATTAATAATTCTATTCTGAATCATCGGTCATCACCGCGCGATGCGGCCGACGGGGAACTGCAGGCCGGCCTTGGACGACCGCGACACGCGGTTGTGTCACACTATCACCATGATTTCATTAAGGTTCCGTGATTTGGTCATCAACACACTCTCGATTCCTAGCTTTTTATATACTCGTATATAATATTTGTAAGCATGGTAGTGCAATGTTAATAAGTGGCTCATCACCTTTGTTTCGTTAAAATCAAGGAGCAGGTTCGAGTTTGCTTTTGACTAGCTAGGAACAATATGCATGGATAATACTATATATTATGCCTAACTACTACCTGCTTTCCGTACGTGCAGTCTTTCATGCCACATGATATGCATATCACACATCCTTGGGTCCCCTACACTAATTAACTTAGGAGTAGCAGTTAGTACTACACTATTGCAACTTGGTTTAGATGCCTGATGGCGATGCAAATTAAGGCAAGCATGCAACAAATCTGGTGGCCGGCTTGCATTGCCTCATTAAAACAAGTCTAATAATCATTGGGAGTATGTATGTACCGTTCGTCATCACCAATGCATGCATGACAGTGTCGTGTGTACTATGTGTACTACTACTACTACAGTAGTGTGGAATCGTTGGAAGCAGACTAGCAGTGACCGGCCACTGACCACTGTGTGAGCGAGCTTAGGCTACCAAGCTTTATCAGGAACGGACGGCCACGCATGATCGATCGGCGCACAAATGCATAGCCATTCAAGGGAAGGCAAGGCCGGGCTGTGCAGTGCAGTGTGCACCGACGGATGACGGATCGATCACGAGCCGCTGCCGTGGTACGCCTGGTGGTTGCCCCATCGTTTTTCGCCTCTACATACCCACATTTGGCGTCCACCTGCACTGCAATTGCAAGCCGCGCATGCTCACCCCACACGCACGGACGCGCACCCGACGCGCGCGCGGCGCGCACCCAGAACCAGCAGGGTGGACCCTGGAGCTAGCCGGAGCCTGGCCGGAGCGAGCCGTGTCGCGTCGCCCGTGCGCCGTCGCCGTCGCCGCGCGCGCATGTGCCTGCTCCACGCATGCAGTGGCGACCGGTCACGCACAGGGCACTGTTCCGGCCAACGTCCTCTCGATTGGTACCTACAGTGGCTCTCGATTGGTACCCATATCCTGTGTGTATGTGCCATCGTCGACACGAACAGTAGAGTGACCTACCTATAGGCAGCAAATTAAACTACACAAGTTGACGTTTTGTGCGTGGATTTCTGGGCCGCCTGTGCTGCATTGGTACGCACACAAGTCTCATCATCTTGCTACACATGTAGTACTAGCTGGCCGTGGTCACACCACATAGCTACACATAGCAGGAGTACCGTACCTGATAGGATGACGAGGTCCTTGACGTCGAGTCCTTTTTACCGAACCTGGCCTCGAGGGTGGTGAAGTTATCCGCCGGCGAAGGGATGTTCGCCAACGCCTCCGACGCCCGCGACACCACGCCGTCGCGCCGCCCCAGCAGCACGTCCCACAGGTCCCGCCCGAACTGGAACGAGACGGCGTCGCGGGCGGCGAGCGCCACGACGTCCGCGCACGAGACCGTGCCCGGGCAGATGGCCTCGAGCACCGCCTTCGCCGTGTCGATCACGTCGAACCCGCCCAGCGACGTGTTCGGCGCCGCGTCCTTCTCAGCCGTGGTGCTCGACGTCGAGTCCAGCAGCACCGACGCGTCGCAACCCTGTGATTGATCGATGGTCGATGATGAGACGATTCGGTTCAGAATTCAGATGCAGACACACACACTCAAGCGTGTAGGATACTTACCCTGACGAAGCAGTCGTGGAAGAAGAGGCGGAGCAGCTTGGCGGGGAGCGCGACGGGGTCGGCGGCGACGCGCGCCACCACGATGTCGCGCACCACAGCCTCCGCCGCGGGGCAGCTGCGCCGGTAGAAGTGCGCCTTGAGCGCCGCGCCGTTGCAGAAGCCGACGCCGCCGCCCGCGACCGCCACCAGCATCACGACCGCCGCCAGGAGGCGCCGGAGCGGTGGAGACGACGTCGGCGTCATGCTGCTGCAGTGCAGGGATGACGACTCGCTCTCGTGACGTGAGAGTGAGTGAGAGAGAGCGATCAGTGTGGACGATGAGTGATGGAATGGAAGACGTACTAGTAGGAGTGAGTAGGGCTATATAATTGCCCTCGGGGGTGACCCGATTTGTTAGCACGGGCGATTTGATTAGTCAAGTGAGGCCTAATCAATGACCAACGATTGAGGTTACATGCAGGCTACTACGTGCACAAGTTCCATCTTTTCAGCATTTCTTTTCGTTATCAATTTTACTTTTATTTTTACTTTTAGTTTTTTTTAGCACAAGGCCTAATTGATCGATGTGAAAGCTATAGGGCAAAGCTATTTTTTATATTCAAATTTAGATTAGTTTTACTACGAATTAATGCACAGCGACCTTTTCAAGTGATCTACAGTCTACAATATATTGCCCCAACAAGCCAAAGCTATAGGGCAAGCGTGTAGTCGTTTGTCCGGTGCACAAAATAAATGAGCACCCAAATTTGCTGGCATCCACCTTACACGAACTATATATATGTATTTATATTTACAAAAGGTACCGGACACGAGCAAATTAAAAGAAAAAAATAACCGCATAAACATACAAACAAATACTATAAATACTAAATCGATCATGAGGTGCATGACAAAGTGGCCGAGGAGCCGTAGCTTTCTCCATTTACTATTTCTGAATGCGAGCCGAGTATATAGATCCATCGATTGGCCATGCATGCATACAATGAACGCGATAGTAGGAGTTGTATGTATTTACCTACCGACAGCAACACAACCAATTATATTGGTCAGCTAAATTAATTAAGGTTATCCAAATTAGGTGATTGGGCCTCTGCAATCCAACGGCCTCGATCAGGGAGAATGCAAGGGAACAGGAACAGGAACAGAGGGGAAGTATCCATCACCGATCCATGTGTAGGTACGGTACGGTACGGACCATGCATCTTCCAGTATGTGGTCTCTTTCGTGGCTGTCTGGCTCATGGATGGATGGATCCATCAGGGTGCATGAAAAATGGAACAGTGCGAGCTCTTGCTGCCCTCGTACACAGTAACAGTGTTCGACAGCAAGAACTGAGCCATCATCTATCATGTCGCCGGCCAGTTAATAGCGAGGAGGACTCATGGATGAATTTAGGTTACGTTTGGTTTGATGATAGGAACAGGCCGGCCGGCGCTGGTAGATTGTTGGGGGATCGACGAGAGGCACAAGCAAAACAATCACTGACGTCGATCGTTTGCAATGGATGAACACGTACATCTCTCACTTTTCAGGGGACTCTGAAGCTACAGATATATTTTCCAAGCATATGTATGTAGAGACAAAAAACACCGCCAGGCCCCAGCGTCCCCCCGTGTAGGGGCGACACGGGCGGACTCCCAGGCGCCGCCGCCGCTCCTCCACGCCCTCCCCTCTGCGGCGCCGCAGCCGAGAGCCGGCCGCCGGAAGGAAGCAGCGGCCAGCGGATGATGGTAGCGGCGCGGCAGTTTTCTCCTTCCTCTCGCCCGGGCGGGCCAGCGGCCGCCGCCGAGAGGGCAAGACCGGCGCCCGCGAGCAACGCCCGGCGGGGGCGCATCCGGCGCCAGCGGCCGGATCCGGTGGCTCTGGGCGGATCTGGCGGCTGCGCCGGCCGCGGAGGGGGCCCGACGAGGGGCTCGTGGAGGCACGTGGCTTGGCATGAGGCATCGGAGCGTTGGTGTGGGCTGCGGGTGGCGCGGCTGGCGGTCTTGTAGCGCGCGTTCGACCACAGCGGCCTTGCGGTGTCGGCGTGTGCGGCGAGGTGGCAGCGTGGTGCGGTGGCCTGGTGCGGCGGCGGTGGCCGCGTGATGCCGATGGTGGTGCCATGGTGGCGGCGGACAAGGCAGCACGGGCGTCGGAGCCAGCGATGGTGCCTTGGTGGCGCGGTCGAGCGCGTCGTCGGCGGTGATGTGCTGCGGGGTGGAGCTGCGGCGCCGTGGGAAGAACGCGGCAGCGGCGGCGCCGAGTGGACTTCCATGGTCGTTGTTGGTGGAAGGCGGGCTGGGTGTGCTTGTTTTGGGATGGATGCTCTGGCGAAAGCCTTTGCGGTCTTCTTCTTGGCGCCGGCGGCGGCGTCCTTAGGCGTCGCCCTCCCTGCGGGGGTCATCTTTGGAGCTTCATCCCGGCGATAGGTTCTCGGTGAAAACCCTGTCCATTTACGGACAATCGACGGCGGCGCCCGGCGTCGTTCCCTCCCTTGCGTCGTTTCTTGAGACCCTTTCGGCTGATGGTTCTTCTGGCGGTGATGATTCACGGGGATCTGCTTTGGTGGCGGTGTTGTTGTGGTGCAGGTTGGAGAGCTTCAGGGGGTTGCTAAGCTCTCGTGGAAACTTTCGCAGCTCTGGAGGCGAACAAGGGTTATCGATGTGTGTCGGGGTGATCGCTGCGGCGGACTCACGCGGTGGCGTTGCGGGCAAGCTGTCGGTGCGGCGTGGGACTGCGTCGGAAGACGGCGCTTGCGGCAACGACATATTGAGATGACTTGGCTTGCAGCGGACGGCGGCGGGTAGCACAGCTTCGCTTGGCTATGCCGGTGCGGTACATCGTCGGAAGATGGCGCAAGCGACTTCCTTGTCTTGCTGACTGGGTGGCGGAGGTTTGTGCGTTGGTGGAGCGACGAGACGATGTCGATCCTCGGTGGTGACTTGGCTGTTGGTGACCCTAGGAGGCAGGGCGGCCCTGCGTACCTCTCTGATGGCGATCTTAGGCACAGATCCGTGACATGTGGAGTGCTGTGGCGGACGTGGCGAGGCCCCCGCTTGCAGTGTTCTTCGAGGCGACGAGAGCGAGGTGGAGTCCAGCGGCGGGAGAGGCAAGGCCCCCGTGCGTTTGAGGTCCGGATCTGGTGGTTCCACCCTGTCAGGAGGTGTGTGGTGTTGCAGCGGTTTCACGGCGAAAGGTTCTGCATAGCGGCGACCTTCTTGGTGTGGTGCGGTCTGCTCTCTCTTGGGTCCTTTCGGCGTAGGGTTACGACTTGTGGCTCTCGACGATTGCTTGAGAGTGGTTGTATTGGTGGGCGCTGCGCGCAGTTTTCGTTTCAGCTTCAAGTTTTGTTGCCTTGTCGAGGTTGTTGTATTGAGACTTGGCCGTGTTGAGGTCGGCCTTTGGTGGTAACCCGTGTTGATGTCCCAATCCAACCGGGTGAGTTTAGTTGTTTTTTCTTTTTTCTTCTTTTCTTTTGGTTTGGTTTCGTTGTACTTCCCCGTCTGGGACTCTCCTTTTAATATAATCGGTAGTTCACTGCCTGGTTCGTTTCAAAAAAAAAAAGCATATGTATGTAGGAGTATCGCAGAACAAAGAGCACACATCACGGACAGAGTGAGAACATGCAATTGGCATGAATCAATAGCATATAGAAATTTCCATTATTTTTCTGAGGAAGTAGCATCTACTGAACTAAGGCAATTGCTGGAGTGTTATTATTTCTAATTATACATTACTACAAAACTATATATAAAGTAGAATCGATTCCAACAAAAACAACTACAAAGTAGAGGATGGCACTACTAACAATCTGGTGTTGCTACCATACTGCCAAGCTAGTGACAAAACGCAGCACGCTCCCCTGATTTGTACTAAAAAAACAAATAAAGCAGCACTAGTACTAGGATCGATATGGATGGATCGTCATGGGCTGGATCGAGACAGCCTAGCTAACCGATGAAAACAAGCATGCATGCAGTGGATTCGATCACTCAGAGCCGCTCCAGCTGCTCGTTGTACACGTCGCGCGGCTGCGGCACCCGCGCTCGTGCGGCAGCGGCAGCGGCTTGTTGCCGGCCTCCACCGCAGCCGCCTTCTCGGCCTCCCGCTTCGCCGTGCTCCGGCTGGCACCGTCGCCGCCGCCCTCCACGCGCTTCGCTCCTGCGGCGACCCCGCCGCCGTCGTCGCCCAGAGGACGACGCGCGAACTCACCTCTGCCCCTCGCCGGCGGCGCCTGCTCCTCCATGGTGGTGTTCCGGCTGTGTTCAAGTGACCATGCGTCCGTGTGACTGTGCTGCACTGCACTACTCCTGCTCGTTTTGTATACCCAGCCACGCCACGTGTGCGTCCACGCGGCAGCACTGCTCAGAAGGCTACGATAGGACGATGGCTCTGCGTGCCACGTGCTGCGCCTACGTGTCCAAGTGAGCATTATATTGAGACGGGTCACACTTTAGCCTGGGTACTTTTTTAACCGAAAAACCAAAACCGAACCGAACCCGGGCGAAACCGACCTGAAATGTCGGTTTTTCGGTTCGGCTTCGATACAGCTTTGGGAAATCTGGTGTTCGATTTTGGCCGGTTTTGAGGTCCAACCCAACCGAACACCGCAGTAAAACCGAATTAACTTCAGCGACTCAGCCTTTCCAACCCAAAAGGTGTGTCAGCCCAGCCCAACAAGCGTAAAGCGCGTCTGTCGGTCACCCACCTCACTCATTCCCGCACGCCCCCACTTCCACGACCCGAGTCCTTCCCGTAACCCTAAGCGCGGGTGCGGGCGCGGTCGACTCCCCATTCCTCGTAACCCTAGAGGCTAGAGCAGGCCGGCGGCGGGCGGCGGCTTTAAACAGCCTTGGCGGCGAAAGCGGCGCGGCGAAGCGGGCGGCGCTGGCGGGCGGCGCGCGCTAGCCGGCGACTTCGGCGAAGGGAGCGGGGCGAGCGGGCGACCGGGCGAGGTGGAGGGAGCGGCGGGGAGGCGACTTCGGCGGCTAGGCGGCGTGAGGCCTCGAAAGCAAATTCGAGCGTTTGTTTTGTTCTTCGGTTTCTTCGGTTTCAAAACCAAAACCGAAAAAAAACCGAAACCGATTTGGTCGGTTTCTACTATTCGACAAACCGATCGGTTTAGATTTCGGAAACCGAACTTTTCTAAACCGAACCGAACCGAAACCAATTTTTCGGTTTAAACCGAATGCCCAGGGTGAGTCACACTGGTCAGCTGATTCAAGTTCAGCTTGGCACTTTCCAGTTTCCAGGTACCGTCACAGCTCACACTCGATGTGCAACAATCTATCGAAGACACCGCATTGAAAGGAAAAAATATTCCACTAAAAAAATTCAATCCAATTTGCAATATATTACGGTGTCAACAAATAGGAACTGACCCCGTAACCTATTTTTCCTCTCATGGTCCTACAAGTTCATTAAGGTCCCGCACAAGCTTCAACCTATTAGCCCGATTTATCAGGTATAAGTTTGTCACAACGAAACAACATAAGTCGGCTTATTAGCCGTAAAAACCAATGTAAGAGCATAAGGTTAAGATTAAGAGAAATGGTGATCCTGCCTAGCACAAGACAACACAACCAGATCCACATCACTACAAATGTGAAGAAGGATTGGGTTTGAAGGGGGTAAAAACCAAAGACAACTTGTGTCGCCTTCGTGCTGTCACTTCTTCCCAAGCTTCAACTTGATAACCTTTTTTTTTTTTTATGAAAGCTTGACAACATTCTTGATACCTTCCCCTCGACCTTGAATACCTCCGGTGGTTTGCTGTTTTGTCCTTATTGATGCTGGAGCTACAGATTATGTTGGATGTTAACGTTGAACACATAGGCAGCTGGGCAGTGAACTGCACCTCATGGTTATGTAGCCTAATCTATATAGACTTTTTAAACCTAGTGAGATTTCACTATACATTAACAGTGCAATCCGCTTCTCCAAGACTCATATTCCTGTTCATTCTAAAGTGTGACATGTTACTGCATCGCGCCTGTTACTGTTCACACGGACCCCTCCCCCCGCCACACCGGTGGCCTACGCGGCGCGCCGCCTGCACCACCCTGATGCCGCTCGAAACGGGTGTAGATAAGTCTTTCTCCTGCTATACTGTTACTGATTTTTGCGGCACATATTTGGATTTTTGCATTTGCTCGATGATTATGGCATGCCCACCCGACTTGTTCAAAGAATCAATAAATAGATAGATCCGATCTCAGTTTTTTCCTCCCACCTTTTCCTCCTTCCCACACTTCGTGTGGGGTTCCACTAATAAATGATGTATCAACAATTTAGGACAAAGTTGAGCATGAAGCCCACAGCCCGATGGCCCGGCCTGAAGCACCATCCTAAGCATGGCACGACCTAGTGGTCAGTGGCGGATGCAACTTTTACTCAGGATTAGCCACACCAACTTTTACTCAACGATCAAAACATAAATGAAAATATCATAATAAAAAGATTAATTATTGAACATTCATTTATAATCTGAATATACCATTATAACTTTTAAAAATACAGTAGGCTATCAATGCTATGCTCAACTAAGCCTGGTAATGGTCCCAAATCTAAACGAAAGCCTCACCAAATCTTTGTGTGTAGCAGCTTCAGCTTAATCCAAACGAGTCCACAATGGTACCTCTAAACTGAAGCTAGCCAATTCGTATCAAAATGAGACAGGGGCCACCGGCGCCGGACTACAGTGCTAAAAAGAACGCTTATATGTAACAAGTATATAAATGAAGCAAAAGCATGGTAAAAGCGTGTGTCTTCAAGCGTTCAGATTCAGCTTATTTTGAATTTTTGACCATATAAACAGATTATAAGTTGTACTAAATAGGCCCATATAAGAGCCCATCTAAGCCATGAGTTCAGTTTGTCACCACCACTATTGCATTCATGCATCACGCCAATAGTGATGCCGGATGATTCCTGAGTGCATTACACTCATGATAAATAAAATGATACGTCAACAGTTTTGGATGACTTGCACCAACAATTTGCATGCTTATAAGCTATATTAGCAGTCATGACTATTATATATACTCCCACCACAATTTCCATCGTTCCAAAATATTGCAAGAGATAGATAGATCTACCTGCACTACCGTGCTTATATCTTTTGTAAGAAGCTATATATAAAGATATGGACAAAAGCAATAAACTCTGAAATATTAGAGGAAACTAAAATGCGATGCCAAGCCACCTACCTGTCTATTGAAACCACAATCCTCTATGTTGCAGCATGGAGGGAAACACATTGTCGGTGTGCGCCTAGATGCAAAGGGCGTGCAATATGAGGAGATGGTTGCGAGAAGATAAGAGTGTCACACTCTCTGATGTCTCCGAGGAAAGTTGGCAAGCTCTGATTGGGCTCAATCGACCTCGATTGCATCGTAGTTGTTGACTAGAGGTTATTATTTGATTAAAATAGTCTTAGTTCAGTTTTGATTTTTTTAGATTTAATGTTCTTTAAACATTAGTACTATATATTTTAGTGAGGAGATTTATATATGGGTGAATTCGTTTTAAATTGTAAGCTTGTTTCAGGAACGTACATCTCACGTCCTTTAGGGTACGGAAAATTTTGACTTTTCACTGTAGATAAATGAGTAGCTTGTGAAGAACTAATAATGTACACATGCACCTGAGTTAATCCTTCATGTATACATTCGGGATACATAATTAACAATACATCATGACTTTATAATTATCCTTTTTTTGTTGAACCCCATTGCAGTTTTCTACATGTGCCATATGCTCTGTAGAAGCAACATCTTGGTCTCTCATGACCATGCTCAACTTTAGATCGTTTGAGTTCTCGATTCTCTAAATCAAGCTGACGCTTTCATCTTAGAGGTGATAAATTTGTCACGATTCTTTTGCCAACCTTTCATGTTGCTTTCTAATGAAGCTAAGAACTGGTTAACATTATTTTTTTCAAAAAAGATCCGTTACTGGTTTTCATTGATAAGAATAAAGAGAGTTTAATTACAAGACTTTTGGCGCAAAGGTCCATCAATTTGCACAGCTTCACTGTATAGTGAAGCCGTGGCGACTCTTTGTGCCCATTACGAACGATCACATAATAATTGTACAACCACCATGGCTAGAGGCATAGCTAAACTATACTGACCGTTCGGCAGGTCAGCCCGCCGGAGCACCACAACAAGGTAGAACTGGATCCAGTAAAAAATACTTTTGAACCATCGTTCAAAATATATCCAATAAAAAGACATGGATGTACACATGTATACAGTATACCCGATAATTTTTATTGAAAGAAAATATAATTAAGGCATCAATCAAAATAGCCAAATTCGGTAGAAAAGGGGTGGAATTACCTGGGTGCTCGTCGCTGGTGATCGAGAGCGACGAAGACCTGGACACCTGTCGGTTGCTGTTTCAGTTCAGGGCTGCGGCGGCGGTGGCGGTAGCCCAGTTACAGCTGGGTCAAGACCATTTCCGGCCTATGCATCGAGGGAGAACAACCGCAAGGCATTGGGCCGTTTGTCCCTGACTGTTTCCTTCTTTTTCCACCATTTCCTTTTTCTTTTCTTGTTTTATTCTTTCTCTTTTCTGTCTCTCTCTGCATGATTTCATATTTATTCTCTTCATTGGGACGTTTGTCCCTGACTGTTTCTCTTTTCCACAATAATGATATTTACTGGAACACTGCAAATGAGGGCTCCATTTGTTCATTTTCAAACTTCCATTTACATAATGTCCATAAACCGTGTAATAATAATATCTAAAAATGCCTCGGCTTAGCATTATTAATTACGTACTTTATGTCTATAAACATTATTTGTTTCCTAGGCAGGGTATGTATTAAAAAGTTTTGACCGATGGAGGACATGCAGAGAACCCAATAAATCCGCTAGAGCCCAGTTTAACGAAAAAAGAGTTTTTAGTAGGAAAAATACCCTCCAACAACCTCTTCAATTGAATATCTAAATATGGAGTTATGGATTTGTTGCTAGCTAAAGATAGAGAGCGAGGATGACTCTCTAGACTAGTTGAAGAGTATAAAGATACTCAAGTTATAAAAACTAGTTGAAGAGTATAAAGATACTCCTCCGTTCCAAAATATGTGTCGCTTTTCTCTTCTCGATAAATAACTTTGACAAATATATTTAAAAATATTAATAATTATGGTACTTAGTATCATTGGCACATACTTAGTGTCATTCTTTGAATCTAGTTTTTAATAAATATATTTGGGATACAATTGTTGCATGCATTTTCTATAAATCAAGTCAAAGTTAGGACACAAAAATCGAAAATGGTAGATATCTTGGGATGGAGGGAGTATAGAAAATGATTGTCATTCAAATGGCTCTCTAAATAGTGATTTAAAGAGTAGATTTTACAAAAGCCCCTTAGAACTCCCCTTTTTAGGAAAACATGCAATTATGGGTTGCTTGCTAGAAGTAGTTCACATTTGACCAAGTTTCTAGTGAACAATATTCATATTTAGGGCTCCAAGTCGATTTATTATGAAAATGCATTCATTAACTAATTTAATGATATATATTTAATACTATAAATATTGATAATTTTTTATTTATAAACAAACTTAAGATACTAAAACATGACACTGTGTTAGAATTATATGTTTTCCTAGATGGAGTATATTACCACGATTTAGTCATTGAAACCACATAGCTGATAGAGCTACTAAATTTTAGAGCCTTTGTCACAGCCCCAAATATCATGGCCCAACCAGGCCACGCGCATGCGCGCCCTAGGCCGGCCGCCACAACCGTGCGCCGTCGTCGATCATTATCTTCGCCATTAAGTTATCTTAGGTAATAATTATTTAGAAAATAAATTAGATTAATTCATATGCAAGTCTTCGGACTATAAATACAAGAGACTTGTAATCATTTGAAATTAATTAGAAAAATTAAAGGGGTAACACCCAAATAGCTCAGGTCTTCTAGACCCTAAAGCTTTAACCCTAGCCGTCGCGTGTAACCGCCGCCATCGGCCTTGTTGCTACCGCCACGCCCTCACGCACGCTGCCTAGTGCGCTGCGTGCTGCCACCTCACCACCGCCGTTTGCCGTGATCGCCACGCCACCACGATTACCGTCGATCGGCCCGGACTGTGACACGTGGTACTTTCCGGATACCGTCGATCCTTCGGCCACCACCATGATCAAGAATCCATGGTCGCCTCACTCCCTTCCTACACGGAGATGATCGTCGAGGCAATCCATGCGTTGGGATTCGAGCGGCTCCCATAAGGCCACGATCTCGGACTCCATCAAGGTGAAATACGACAACATCCTCCCGGATCAGCACAATGCCATCCTCGTAGGCCACCTGCGCCTGCATGGTCCCCCACCGGCGAAGCCTCGATCAACTCAACCACCAACGACGACGCACCCACCCGGCCGCATGCCGATGTTGACAACGCCATGCGGGCGCTTTAACGACGGGGGCCCACGAGGGCACCACCGCCGCTACCATCATCCCTCCACGGCCATCGACACTTTGCAAGCAATGGGCAAGTCCACCCCAAGGGGCCCTGAAAGGTCCTAAATGGCTAGAGGGGGTGAATAGCCTAATAAAAATTTCTACAAAACACTAGACAAACTTGTTAGAATAACAAAAGGCTTATAAAAGCGTTTGCTCTAGCTCTACTTGTCAAGCAAGCCTCCTATTGACAATTCTAGTTGCTATGATCTCTAGTTCACTCAATTTGGTAAGTCGCTACTTTACCAACTAGTTGAACAAGCTAGATTACACTAATCAAGACTAAGCAACTAGCTAGGCTACACAAACACAATATATATGAATGTAATGCAAGTGTGTAGAAATGATATACCACAATGTCGAGGCTAGTCAATCCAATCACCGGGGATGTTGTCACAATATGAATAATGAATCCAAATGCCAAGAGACAACAATCACAATGGAGAGACACGATGATTTAACCCGAAGTTCACTTGAGCACACTCAAGCTAATCTCCGTTGTGCCGACCTTCTCACGTGTGGGTCAAGGTGGAGCTCACTCCAAGCCAATTGCCTTTAGGCTTCTTGCACCCAATGCAAATGAGAGGTACCCAAGACACGAGCAATGAATTACTCACACTTTGTCTTCCCGACGAGGAGTGTGTGATCCTCTCACAAATCAGGAGGTGGCCAAGAACATTCACATTCTCTTGCCAATGCCTCCACCAATCACCAAGCCGGCTAGGAGTGGTGCTCTCCAAGAGCAACAAGAAAACCACCGGCTCACAACGATCCCCAAGTGCCACTAGATGCAAAGATCAAAGCAAAGTGCACTTGAATCACCTCAACTCACTAGAATGAATGCTCTCAAGCAGGAGGAGGATGAGTGCTCGACTCTAGAGGTGTTAGGATTGATTCAAAATGACCAAGAGA